>VWZY01013391.1:351128-367368 GCA_013399075.1 Chloroceryle aenea | reverse complement strand
ACAAAGAGAGCTCAGACCAGACAAAAGCTAATTGAAGCATATGGGACCAGGCAGCTACTTGGAAGCACTGCCTCAAGATAGCGCGGCAGTGCTATGGGATGAATCCTCCTCAAGGACTGCAAGAGTCAGCCGAGGAGCCAGCAGTCAGCAGCAGGCTTGAAATGAACCACGATAAAGCGTTTCCAGGCAGGTCAGGCACCTGCTTCCCACTTTCTTAAAGGACAACATGGGCCAGTGTGCCGAACACCGGCAGTGGCAAAGAGAACACCTCTCTGAATTTCTCTCCTACATGAGAGGGGTGCCTGAAGTTTCCAGCGGGCAGTCCAAGCCCCACCACACTCCCGCCTTAGAGCCAGCCTCAAATACACGTATGAGATCATGGGTGTGGAGGAGCTATTGATGCTGCACTGAAGTGACCTTCTCTAGAACCTTGAACAGAAATGGAAAACACCATAGGCGACCAGCCGAACATTTGACACATTGCCTGGAGAGAGAACAGCCCGTTTCAGTGCTCGAAAGAGGAATGCTGCATGGCAGTAAGTAATAGGTAGCATCCATTAAGCAGGATCTCTTTGGACACAGATCTGGGGGATAAGTTTTCAGCGTGACATTGAATTCTTCAGACACTGTAGTAGGCTTAGCTTATTTAAAGGAAATTTGCTCAGAGGAATATAAGCCATTTCCAAGCATGAACAGAGTACATTAAAGCACTGACTCAGGCTTTGATTCAGAAAAGCACTTAAGCACCCTTCTTGTAAAGGGATACTTTTTGGCGCTTGGACCTTGGAGAGGAAGGTGTATTGTGGTCTCTTTGGCTCAACGCCACATATCAGGGCATAAAATAAACCTCAAACTAATGCAATCAAGAAACAATCTTTCACAGTGGACATATTTAATCCATTACTGCCCACTGCAGCAGTTCTTGCACCGAGGACCGGTCACTGCCAGGAGCGGCGCGCTGACTAGACGGAAGGATGACCTATTTTGATCAAAGCATTGTCTGAAATATTTAAGAAACAAAAAACCTATTACTTTGCACTGTGAATTTGAAAGTGATGACTCTGCTCTTCAGCTGCAAGACATTTGCATGGGTTTATAATGGGATACACACAAAAATGAAGGCACGAGAAACACAGCACAAGAAAACAGTCTCTGTGGACAGAGGAGCTTCAATGGTAACAGCATCAACGGGTAACAGAGCCCCAGGGGAGTGGGGAACACTGTGGATGAGAGCAGGGGGTGGGAGGTGGGAGCAGAGGTAAAGGTTGACTCCATAAAAAAGGTTTGATTTAGAAGAGGAAAAATCAGCAAAATTGGAAGGGGGGTGGGAAGAAACCCACTCATTTCAGAGCTGGATAAATTCTTTGGGAAAATCTTTACAAAGAATCTCACAAAAATTTTGTGCCAAAACTTCCCAATTAAAAAAAGTATAATTAAAAACCTTGCGACTGCATTCATCTTTAGCATGAAGGCATCAATGATACTGATATCAAAGATGCTCAATCACAGGCTCATTCATCTTGCAAGCAAAATTCATTTGTAATTCACAGCATTTTATTTCATGATGCACTAGTAAGTGCTCAGTAGTGCGTTTTGCAATAACAATAATAAACTAAAAGCAACGTGAGATGTCAGTGCTCTAACATTTCTTGAAAGAGTTATGAGCTTGCCAGAAAGCTCAGTGAGAGATGTCAGGGGTGCAAATTGACACAAAGAATTAACCAGGTTCTGTTATATATACTGCTGAATTTTCTTTTAGCTGTTTCTGCCTCAACTCATCTTCCAAATGCTTTTTGATGTTTTTATTGTAAGTATTAATGACATTATATTGTTATCGTAAGACAACTGTAGTTTTAGTTCAAATTCCAGTTTGATCCTCATCACTCATGCTGTAGACAACTTCCTCATGTCTCTGTCCTTTCAAAATATTATGTAGGCATAGTGACATCACCCGAGAGAAGAGCAGATGAAGGTGGTAGTCAGATGAGAAAACTTATCTTCAGTTTCATAGCCAGGGTTATATGAGGAGTTAATAGCAGAATTAGTTATTCCTGCTCAAATGTCTTAATGATGCAATCATCCTTCCTTGCCAGTTAGCTCTCCTTATAATTACAGTGTACAGTGACGCATGTTTTAAGAGTACAGACAAGCTCAGAGCTAATATCATGTTAAGTGGGCTCTCGAGTAACTGCATCAGCTCTCAAAGTCTGTCCATCTAGGGTTGTACTCAGAAGAGTGTGACCAGGACAGCTGTGGATGAAGAACATCCAGTAAAAGTCCTAAGATTTATTGACAGCCTAACTCATAGAGTTTCTTTCTCAAGAAAGTTCCCAAGGAAGCAGATACAGTCCCCACAGAAGTGTGAGGAGAGCAGTGCAACACTTCCCCTTGGAGCACTGATGTAAAGTCAACATATGCTTCCATGGAAAAGAACAGCTTCAGATTTAACCATGTCCTGGAAAGCATCCTGTCCTCAGGAACTGATCCCTCTCCAGCTCATTTCCCATCTCTGTCTTCAGCCTCGTGTAACCAAAATTACCTTTGGCCTTGGCTGCACAAGGTGATGTTCCATGAACTGGGGGATGCTCTGACATGAATGAAACACTCCTGGGCAGCCTAACAGTTCTTCCTAACGCACGAAGCCAGATAAACCTTCCTGTCTCCATTGACTTCCAGCTTCCCAAAACACTCTGATGAAATTAGCACTTATCTTGGTGGTGGTTCAGAGCACGAGTTGGCTCAACAGCACTTGAACTCCCTTCTCTCCCCAGCTTGCTAGGGCTTACATGCTGCAGATACTGGTGCAAGCTCTCACTGGCCTTGCTGATCCTTTCTTGAGCTTTTGGATACAGACCTGCTTGCAATTTACACCTACAGCTTCTCATCCTATTCTTCTCCAAAGGTAACACTTCCTCCTGCATGCACAGGCCTTTTATGCATTTGACAGCTTACCTCCTCTCTCGCTCTTTTCTTCTTAGATAAAATAAGTCAAGTTACCTCAGAAGTCACACATTCTGACCACCCTGCTGACTCCTAACCCAGATTAACTGGGGAAATGGGAAAGAAAACCTTTCATAGCTTTGCCATGTTCTTAAGAACTTCTCTTCCAAGGGCAAGGGAATGTCTTTTCTGCCACTCAAGCTCCTGCCAAGGGTCTCTGCAGAACAGTTTCCTTCCAACTGACCTGTTAATAAACTCTTCCTTTGCCTATCTTGGTCACCTGATCATCAAGAGCAATTTCTCTACTCTTGTAAGGCCAATGAACAGACATTCAGTGGTGAGAGCACTCTTGGAACTCCTTTATTAGCACAAACCAGAAGATACCAGTGCTCAAATAGCTAGGTACCATAATAAAGGCCAAGCCAAATTACGTTAGGTGTCACACAAACCCACAGAAAGGAGAGCTCCTTACTTAGAGATCTAAATGAAGTGAGAAGACAGCAGATGTAAATATCACCATTCCTCCTACTTCACAGGTGAAGAACAGAAGTGGAACATTTGAAAGGTTCCTGAGCAGTCAGGGCAACAGCTGATCTCCTAACTGGATCCTGGCCTTAACAAGTTGCTTCAGGGGTCTATACTCAGTCTCAGATCAACACTCCAGCCACACTCCTTCGCATCCTTTACAGATTCTGCTGTAAAGTTTCTGTTGCTTCATTCTTCATGAAAATTGCTCCATTTTGGAAGCCCAAGAAGGCTGCGAAAGCCGTAGACTGCGTGAAGACTTCAATGACAACAGGAACACTATCGGAGCAATGAAAGGTCCAAAGATCATCTTGTGAAAGGCTGAGCTAAGATCGAGCCCTTTATGTCAAAGAAAACTCTCTCACTTTATCTGCTGATTTTTGTATCCCATTTCTTTGGGCTTTCCAAAGCTCTGCAAACCAAGTCCAGAGTTTCATTATTTATTTATTTGGGATGCTGTGTGTCACTGTGACACATTGAGAAACTGGCATCTGCAATTTTCACATGTCAGAGTGACTGTAACTTGAACTGACAAAATAAATTGCTGTTCACACACTCCCACTGACTTTGTTATGTCCCTGAAGCCCTAGGCCTATTTTTTCAATTAAGATCCCCCTTCTTCCATCCCCCCCTTCCGACTGCAAAAGCACAATGAATGGTTGGCAGGAGGGAAACGTGACTTCCACAGCTGGCAGCAGTTGACTGGGAAAAGCAATGGCATTGCTGATACAGAGAGCAAATAATTCTCCATAGCTTTTGAGGAAAAGGCACACATCCTGCCTCCATCGACTAACGCTCCCAAGCCTTTCAAAGCTCGGTGTGCAGAAGACTGCAGCAAACCTGACCCTGTCCCGTTATCTTCTGGCTCACAAAAGGCGTGGAGCAGTTCTACCAGGAGAGCAATTCTTAATTAAAACCAGTGGAAAGTTTCCCAATCAAGAGATTGAACTGAACTTCTGATCATAGGAATGTCAGAGATCTGAGCGAGATCAGTGAGAAACTACACTCATCTTCCTGCAAAGGGAAATAAAAGTCTCACAGATGGGGATCCCTCATTCGCTTCGTGGTCCCACAAGTGAAAATAATCTTAAAGACCTGAAAGCCCCCTAAGCTTTGGCTCACTGAAGGCTCAACATGAACAGATCTTGTCTCTCCTTTGCCTAATTTCCCAACAGTGAGCGTGAGCCATCACCTCACTTCCGACTTCTACCTTCATTCCTTCTTGTCCTGTACAGCGGGCATGGAAAACCTTCCCTGCTCTGCAGCGGCGCAGGCCAAGCAAAGCAAGCAGCAACTATTTCAAGCACCAGAACTAGTAAGGCTCACGAAGCAAACACTGCCCGGCTTTCTTAGTCCTGGGACAATTATACCTCGCCTGAGCCCCTAACTTGGATGCCACATCGTTGGCTTCATTTGGTACAAGGCATCACATACTCCTAGGTGCTACCAAAGGAAAACATATTTTGTTTAACGCTCCAGGTTGACCCAAGTTGTTCCCTCATTTTGTAATCCTTTCCATTTATTTGAGCTGAATTTGGAGCAACAAAACCACATGTGGCTTGCATGACATTTAATTGCAAGAACTTCACACACTTCTGAATTCCTTCCTTTCGTGTGCAGCACTACGCATTTAGTCAAGGGCATGTCAGAGAAGGTCAGTGGGAGGCAAGAGAGAAAAGAGAAAACCATCATCTGATGCACTGGCCATTCCAGAAAGAGCCCTGCTCAACCACAAGTGCTAGTCATAGGTATGAACGATTCCGTACTCCTATGGGCAGAGCTGTGGGGGTGAGCTCAGTTAGCTAACAACAGCCCCTTACCGGGCACTCATCGACCCAGGGAAGTGCTGAGGTGTCTTGCAGCCTAGGAATTTGTGAGAAAACACCATAATTGGATTAGAGAGGTTATTTGGAGGCTTCAAGGTCTGCAGTTGTGACTACTTCACAAAAAAATTCTCCTTCTGGGCTATGAGACTACAAAGAACACCACAGTGCTGCCTTTCCCAGATGAGCCACAAGCAATACAGCAATGAAAAGAGTGAGGGGAAGGAAGCCCAAAGTCTCCACAGAAGGGCATTCTGAAGGGGTGGAGTATAAAATACAACACAAATTAGTGATATTAAACTAATGCAATTATTCAGTTAAGAACATGAAAACTGGTATTGTGTTTCTTAATTGTGATTCTTAAATGATAAGGTCAAAACCAAGGTTAAAAAAAAAATCAAAAAGCTGATTTCATGCCCCTCCACAGCTGGGCCCACAGACCACCAGAATCCCACACAACCTAAATATGAGAGTAACTCTCACCCAGAATCCTGAATCTCAGATTCCTGAAGTGAAACCAGCACTAGCCAAAGAGCTACACACTGCTCAGCCCCGTGCCCAGGTGCTCTCCCAGCCAGGTACGCACACGCACTCTGGTCACAAACCTGCTCTGGTCTGGCACTGCCCTGACTCACACAAGAACAGTGGGAATAAAGCCTTTTTAGCCCACTGAATCTTGCACAGAAAGGATGAGAGGTAAGTGTTGTTAACAGAGGGTTCTGCTCTCCAAAGTGACTGAACAGCAGCTAACACGGGTGTCTAACAGGGAGAAGCAGCACAAGCAGAGACCTCCCCAAAATGGCAACAGGAGGTCAGCATCCCTTGGGCACAGATGCCCACATCTCTTGGTGTCATTTCAAGTCATGTGTATGAAACTTTTTTCTCAAGCAGATATTATCAGGGCCTTTGAGACTTTTAGTTTCATTGCTAAGGAGATCAAGGGCAGGAGCTGCTCTGCCTTTAACCTTGAAGTGAATCTGCCAAGAAATTGCTAACTTGAGAGTTGGTGAGAGTATGTATTCCTCTGCATCTCCACTGCAAGTAGAACAAAAATAGCTATAGTACAAACTTCTTCCCATCACCTCGCTTCTCCTCAGCGCTCACCTGCAAAATACCTGGGGGCTTTGTGCTGTGGCAGTGAGGCCTGTCTGTGTCTTCCCAGCCCCTGGCAGAGATGGTGGAGCGGTGGGAGGTGTACACAGGAGAACCAGAGGAACACAGACAGACCGGAGTAAACACACACACACACCTCTAGACAAGGCAGCCCAAGCCTCCAGAAAATTCCCCGAGAGCTTCTGAGGTCAGCGTGTTGCTATTTCCTTACTCACCCCTTCCTGATGCACAAGAAAAATTTGTTCCCATATGAAAACATGAACTACAGATGCACAATAGAGAGCAATTCAAACAAACTGCCTCTTCAGAAGGCCTGTCCAAGGAAGAATGGTCTGATTCATGCAACTTAACTATGACTAAAGCCACTGTCTGCACTTTGAATATGTGCTTAGGTACTGGCAGCCATCTCAGACCTTTGTAGTGTGTCAGCGGGTTACAGATTTGAAGACCAAATGAAATCATTCAAGCTCAATGCCATTCCTGAGCGAGGCCTTAGGATTTGAACACAGCATAAAGCTCTAGAAATAAAGAATATACTGATGTCAAAACAAAAATGTTGAGGTGCATTTGAGAAGTGGTCACTCCTGCCCCCTAATTCAAACCAAGAAGCAGTGGCCAAGTCATTCCAACACCCAGATTTGTGCAGGTTGAAGACCTGTCTGCTTTACAGAAAGCACCTGAGTCCAAGCACTTGCCACACTCCGTGAACGTCCTGACAACCAGCACGTGGGTTATTGGGCTGGGGAGTTGGGGAAAAGAGCAAAGTTCCTTTATGGAAAGAGAAGGTAGGAAATGAAAAGAAATAAAGAAATCTAGTTTGTGATCACATTCTACAGCAGAATACATGTCTGAACCTCCAGATCACCAAGGCCACAGTGTCATTCAACAAGCCCCACTAGCAGGACAACAACTTTCCCATTAACAGGACATTCAGTGAAAATTCAGCAAGGCTGAGACTGCCCCAAGGTGCTCATCAGTGAGCAGCAAGACTGAAAAAACCCAAGATGTCCCATCTCTACTAGACTGCATCTACCAAACATGCTCGCATAGTGTTTTCCAGGATGCAGCAAATGTTTGGGGTTTTTTACTGTGATGTGGGTACTTAACAGCTACCCAGAGATCGTGGTTTGAGCAGCATCTCTTCCCCAGAAATCTTGCATACTTCATACAATCCTTCATACATTTTCTTTGATCGTCCCCTCTGGAATACAAACAACAGCCATCACTGTAATAAAGGGCTCTAATCCAGGAGAGATGGACTTGTATCTGTTCCCCTCCAGAGGTCCTGCTAAATCACATTCCTTTTTCCCCTACTCTCCTTCCAGAGCAGAGCTGCCTGAAGAGCAAAAGAGAATGTCAAGGTGAATAAAAGCCCTGTGTTAAGCATGAGGTTAGACACAGGGGTTGTGGTATCACAGCAGCCTTGAAGATGCCCACGAATCCCCAGAGCTTTGATTTCAGCATTAAGTAATGCTGGCCTGAACATTCATCCGGAAATGTGCACTGCACAGAATTTTTGATGTATAACTTTCCTTATTCTAAAGGTTTGCTTCTCCCTTTAGGTCAGGAGACAAAAAAAAAAGCCAAGAACATTGGATTCACTATTCGGGTCAGTCCACTAATACATCTCTTTCGGCACCCTGCCTGACAGATGAGTTGAGCCAGCACCAGCTGCTCCAGTGGTAAATACAAAACTCTGCAGTAGGCACTTATGAAATAACCTTGGGAAGAGGAGGTTTCTTGCTGGCCTCGTCCTAACCCCTATCATTTAGTAAGCTGGCTTACACCCAGAAGTACATAGCGCCCAGAAGGATGCATATACCCATTTTTAAATTCTCCTAACATAATTGGATGTTCTCATTAGCCTTACATATTTTTAACCGTGGCCAATCATCCCATAAATCAAAATGCCAACTGCTTACTTACATGTCAGGGGCAGAATATTCACAATATTTAATAAAGACTTGATGTTTATATTCCATCAGGCTTCCAAGTCTGCCCATGCTTCACACATGGCAAGAGACCACGTCTGCTCGAGCAGGAACATAAACTGTCCACTCTGAGCTGCTGAGCAGCATTAAGAAGAGAGGCAGAAGAACATTCTGGGCAAAGGCAGCTGCGAGGTCTAACAGAACGAGGAACTGGAGCAAGGCTGGTGGTTCACATGCTACCTAGACCAACGATATTTTTTTGCACACTTTTGTGTCCAGCCCCTCATGGTCTTTTGGACCCTAGAGAAAACCAATTTGCAGCCTGGGGACAGCAGATCTGCGCAGAAGCCTTCCCACTTTGTGCTGTAACCTCAAGGCAGAGGAGCAGGGAAGTCTCAGATAAGTTCATGGGCAATTGGAAAAGCAAACAGGGTGCAGACACCGGGAGTAGTTTTGAGAAATGGTTCTGCAAACAAAGCTGGTCACAAAAGGCATTTGGGACATCCAATAGCTCAAGTCTCTCTCATATACGTGTGTGTGTGTATATAAATGTACCTATAGCTGTGGATCTATAAGTATTTATATGCCTGACTCTCAACCAGGTGAAAATTGGCCAAAGAAAACTGCATAATGTTTTTCTCCGCTGTCATGCGCATGTTAATGTTGAAAAGTTTTCACTGCTTTCCTCCTTCTGAAAAGAGTTAGGACAAGGGTATTTCTCCTGCCTGGGGAAACACACTGCCAATTATCTTCCATTTATCTGCAAAATTCATAACAAACACTTGTGGTGGTTTGGGTAAATGCTAACTTTTGTATTTAATCTGCCTTTCATTCCTTCCTTAAAGCAGAGGTAAAAATAAAACTATTTTCACTTTCTTTCCAAAACAGATAAGATTTTCCTTTGCTGGCCTGGTTCTCCCCTGCTCCATTTAGCACTTCTTTCCACTGCTGGGAAGATCCATCTTTCAGCAGAGCTACTTTTTCTGGTTTACATGGAAAGTATATATAGACAAAGGCAACAAGCACCGATAAAAGAATAGTCAGGGCTAGAAAGGAGCCATCAACAGCATCACAGTTATATTACAGCAAAATACAGGGAACTGGGAAAAAAAAAAAAATCCGATCCCCCTCATTGCTTTACAGCTTGTACTTGTGCACCAGAATGACACACTCCCTGTGACAGGGGCTCATGATAAAGACGACAAGGAAATAATATGTTGAACCCACATTCTGATCTTAAGTGGTCAATATTTCCAGAGTAGAAAACATGGTATCATTCTCTGGGCTTCCAAGGGATTCACTCAGCTCTCCTAAATGCCCCATTTCATCAGGACTCAGCAGAGAAGCAAACACCTTGGAACATCCTGATCCAAGTCCTCTTACCCTTAACATAAAAGGTTGAGCCCTGGATCACAATAAAACCTGGGGAGTACAGGGAAGGTCCAGCTACAGCACTCTCAATTCAGCTTCCTCTTTATAAGTAAACAAATAAAAAGCCCAAAAGACTTTGTTTAGCTTCAGACCTTTGTTTAAGGGTTTAGCTTCACTTGCTACAGCTTGGCATCCTTTCAGAGAGCCCACATTTCAGCCAAATTTCAGCCTGCACTGAAGCTAAGAGAAATGTGACTGGAAGCAGAGGAGTAGGAGGCTGAAGAAATAAGAAAACACAAACAAGTTTTCTTCAGGATCTGAACACAAACGGAAACAAAAGAGCCTGTGAGGTGACACCATCACCGTTCTCACAGCTCCAAAAAATCAGTCACATCCCCATCCCAAGGGCAGCAGGAGAGCAGAGCAGCAGCTCGGAGCAGCTCAGCCATAGTTGCAGACACTGAATCAGTTGACACTCTTCATAATACACCAAACATCGTGCTCACTCCTCTCAAAACTGGGCGCCTGTGAATTGAAAGGAGAAGTCTTCCTTGCGCCTTCAAACACAGAAAGAATTTCAGGGTGGCTCTACAATTTTTTTCTCAGTCTCCCACCTCCTTCCTATCTGACTGAACAAGGAAAGAGGTTTTCCCTTTAATCTGCAATGCCACCTTGTGGCTATAAATAATGAGAACATTTGACAGACACACTTCGACATTTCAGACGAAATTCTAGGTCACTTTGACCAGAGATGGGAGTACCACATATGGAAGAAAACCCTCTTGATGCTGATGGATGAAAGTCATCTGTGACCAACAGCATTTTCTTGAAGCTAGTATTTGATCTGTATGGACTTTGGTGACCCAAATTCACAGCAGCATACGGAGAAGAAGATTATACATGCCCAGTGATGACTAATTTTCATTGCATCCTCTCCCTACATATTGTCAAGAGGCAGGTGGGCAGAATCTCTTAGGGAGAGGGATGCAGATCATCCTCAGACCCCTTGTTTCTCATTTTCTGTAGCCCTTTCACACCAAACCTTCCGAGCAGCAGCAGCACACACCCAGACTGCACAGCCCAGGCACAAGCCACGGTCCCAACTCACAGCACTGACGCTCTAGGAAAGCGGGCGGGGGCCATCTGAACATCTTGGGCATGTGCAGGTATCATTTCCCAGCTAGCCCCTTAGCCATTTGTGCAAAGGTGAAGCTACTTCCCACCAAGGACTGACAACCCCTTCCAAGAACAGCAGTCGCAATGACAAAGCTGAACCAGATTTGCCCCAGGTAGAACCACCTGCCTGACACAGACCGGCGCTCAGAGGCCACCCCATCGGCAAAAGCAGCAATTGCTTTTAGCTGGGTACTGCACAAGTCCCAGCTCCAGTACTGCTCATCCCTGCTGGGTGTGGGCTGTGCTGACAGGCCCACTCGGACTCTTCCTCCCCCCCATGTGTCTCAAGACAAGCTCATTCTTCAGCAACACGTGCCTTCTCCCACAGCTCCTTCAGCCCAAGACCGAAACAAATCACAGTCTCTACCTTCCTGTGCTGTGCTGGGAGATGCACTGAAGTTCCTCTGGATTGGAAGGTCTGGCTGAGTTCAAGCCGGACACTCAACCTGTCACAGAGACCAGTATCTAAGTACTTTGACAATTCAGCAGTTTTCTTCTGAAGGCCTCAAAAATATATTTTGAAAAGATTTCGCATGTCTCAACATCGCCTTTTGAGCAGACAAGTATTCTTCCCATCTCCCAGCTGGCAGGCCAAGGCACACAAATACTAAACCCTTCTGGGTAGGGAGTAGCTGCCCTGCTATGCACAAAAATTATTGTATTTTTAAGCTTTAAAATATGATTCTCTCAGGCAAATTAGGAGCAGCTGTCCCTCCCTGGGACAAGCTGGCTTCTCACAAATATTTGGCATTTATAATACTCTTGTCCTTTGGCCACTGGGCCTGGTTTGCAATTAGGCCTGATTTTCAGACTGAATAGCCAGGCTATTGCTCGGGGTTGCTGGGGCGGGAGGGGTGGTACAAGGCTAAAGGCAGCAACAGGGCAAGTCAGGGCATCTGCAGAAGCGAGGTGGAAGAGCTCCCACCTCCATGTCGCCTCAGATCCCTAATCCAACAGTGGCTTCTTTCCCTACTCCTTCCATCCCATGGAGCTGTTTGCACCTGGGAAGAAGCTGGTACAGACCACTTACCTGAACACACATCTTCTCCACCCCGGTGCCTTCCTTCATCCCCTCTCAGCAAGGCGAACAGGAACCTCCTGGAGAGGGGGTTCCTCTCTCCTTGGGGAGCATTCAGCACATCACCTAAGGGACTGAATACAAAGGAGTCTCCATTCATGGTTCTGCTGGAAACTCCATGGAGCCAACAGACTTCTTGTAAGTGACAGCACTGAATGCCGGCCTAGATTTATCCCGCTTTACTTTATACACTTACAGAAGCCTTTAAGTAGAAAAGTCCAGGAGTTAAAGCCTAGGGTAAGCCTTCTAGATCCCCACTCTCCTCAACAGAGAGATGATAGCCCTCCTGAAAGTAATTAAGATCTTAGACGGACTAAGAGCTAAGACAATGTTTCTGTAACTCACTTATGATGTCACCGAGACGCTGCCAAAGACCGAACTGAAATCTGACCGCATAGATCTCTGTCCACAGAACCCACTGCCACACCACAGGAGGAAATCAGATGGCTTCGATGAGATTTTTGACAAGTCATGCTTGTCAAATGCTATCTTACAGGGCTTTTTTTAAAAAAGATTGTGGGATTACTTCATGTGCATTTCCAAAACTCAATGTCAAGTTGGTGGATCTCTGAAGAAGAAAGAAGTTGGGGAGCTAGAGATACTCACTGTGCTAAGTCTTTTTGCAGGCTTCTGATTTCTCTCCTTTGAAAATTAACCCCACTTGCAGCAGTAAAATATATATACATATTCTATTAAGTATTCCAACATTAAATAAAAAATTCCAACCACTTAGAAAACACCTAAGTCATCCAGGCTGGCCCTAACCCATTTTCACATATCTAGGTTGGGACCTTACTGCTTTATAACCAGTCCTAATTACAGAAGTCATCTAAATAGCATTGAACTTCACATGAAAAGACATGAAACAATTATCTTCAGTGCTGACATGTTGATAGCTTGCTTTCCTATTGTACAGCAGAGCAGCCTCCTGTAACAGTGAGGCAGAACGATCGCTAGTTACTGCCAACGGCTCTTAAAACCTTGTATCTTTATTTAGTTCTTTGGCCTTTCTGATTTTGCCTATGCTCCTGCTACACTTCTGTTCTCATTCCTGGAGCCTGACCTAGTTTCCTCTTATTGCTTGTTTCTTTCTTGCATTTGAGGTCAACGATGAGCTCATGATTAAACCAGTTCAGTGCCCTACTATACTTTCTGAATGGGATAGCTTGAACTTGTGGCCTTAAGGCTCCCCAAGGGTCTCACAGCTTTCCTTAAGTCACTTGTCCCTTAGCTCACCCTCTCAGGAGACCTTTTCTCCAAATTCTTCAAGTCTATTCCAGCTACCTTGCTTTCCTGAAAGCTATTTTAAGTCTTGCTGTGATTTTTCACCATATAAAATCCACCCATTTTGCCTTTACAGTCTTTGTAAAGGGCACATGGCCAATGTATCATCCAATGGTGGGGGCTGGAAGGCACCTCTGCAGATCATTGAGTCCCACCCCCCTTCACAGCAGGGTCACCCAGGGCAGCTCACACAGGAACAGAGCCAGGGGGGGCTGGAAAGTCTCCAGAGCAGGAGACTCCACAACCTCTCTGGGCAGCCTGGGACAGGCTCTGTCACCCTCACAGAAAAAAAATGTTTCTGCTCACGCTGAGGTGAAACTTCCTCTGTTGTAGCTTATACCCATTATTCCTTGTGCTATTACTGGGCACCACAGAAAAGAGACTGGGCCCTTCCACTTGTCCCCTCCCCCCCGATATTTACAGACATTAAATGTCAATACAGACATTTACTTACATGCAATAGAAACACAGCAAGTAGTAGGAGTAGAAAAATAGTGGTAAGCAGCAGTGAGAGCAGACCGGGGCAACACGCAGGTTCTTTAGCTCCCCAATATATGGCCCTGTACAACCACTGCATCTGCCAGCCACGCATCAGGCAGCACAGGGTGCACAGGCAGCTTCCAAGTGACAGTGTGGACTGGTTTGGCCAGAGAAGCCACCGAGCCCAAGGAGGAATCATTCGTACCTTTAAGTCCAGCACTGCTATTCTGAACACAGGTATTCGACGTAAACTGTGCGAGCACAGAGGTGAAAAAAAATAAATCTTAAGTAATTGATCTAATGAATCAATTTACCAATGCAGCTCTTGCCAAGCATCTTAACAACTGGAGGTGCAGTGAATTTTAACACCACGTGCAGTGCATATTTGATCACCTTCGGGATGCAGTGAAAATGCAGAACCCCATCCACAGGAACAAAAAAGGCAAGAGCATGAATAAAGTGATGCTGGGTGATATTCTCACACCAAGAATGGAAAACACCACACGGTCCTTCTCAAACTATTCTGCATCTATTAAAAACCAAAAAAATCCACAGAGCTATTCTAGTTTGAAGTGTTGTTACACTTGCCCTACTCTAATGCAAGTAATCTCTTTAGTAGAAATGTACTCAGCAACCACATGCTACCTGGAGCCTGCCTATAAGGCTGCAAAGAAAAAAATATATATATATATAAAAGGGTAAATTCTGGCTAAGAAGTTAGTGACTCTGGTGGTCCCAAAGCATCCCGAGCTGCCCCACCAGTTTTCTTTCTCCGCAGTTGCGCAGACATTCGGCCCCTCTCTCCAAGAAGGGAGCACATCATCTCCTGCAGAATGGAAAAGCAGTAAGTTATCTCAGCACTCTCACTGACAGTAACAATCCTTTCTTCCTCCACCTGCTGCTCCTCGCCACCCGTAAGACTCAAATAAGTGGGCTGATTGCCCCACAACTTAAACTTCCCCAACAGAGAACATCCCTTCCAACCACTGTTTTCATTATTACCCTGCTTTCCACAAGAGCACCCTCACACCTTACTCCTGCCCATCTTCATCTCCTGCCACATTGCTCATGTCCTCTCTTCTCCCTGGGGACAGGTATCGCCAGTTACCAGCCCCAGGTTTGGTGGAACCCTGGGGAAGGATCCCCCCTGACCATTTAGCTAGCCTGGGGCACCACCAAACTGGAAGATTTCCCATCTCCTTCCCACCTACTTGAATGGCTTCATTTTTCAGGGGAGAAAATATCACAGAAGCAGTAAGAGCAACTGTTTTTTCTCACTTACTCTGTGATTAAGCTTGGGTGCCAAATCCTGGACAAACAAATGAGTTCTTTGGATACAAAAAGATAGAGAGCCACTCAAATTGGCTGAATCACAAATGTTGTCAATAGAGCATCGAGAAAGTTCATCTGGGGATATATACAAAAGTCTCTGGACTTTACAGATGCTGAACGTCCTTTAGCCTTCCCAAAGAGGTCAAGATGAGCTTGACAAATAAATGCCATTCCAGTAAATGAATGTATTTATTTTTTCCCCAAATGTGTTTTTTTAAGTGCTGGATCAAACTCATAAAACTCTCCCGTGCCAAGTGCTCTTATTTATGCAAAGTTTGATTGGTCTCAGCCTCCCCGAGACACCTGAAGGGGATGCTGAGGTAAGACAGCCTTGGCCTCCCCCTGCATCCCTTACAGCAAAACATGGAGCAAAATGAAGCATTAATTTTGAAACCTTGAGGAGCAGAAGCAGAACAGATTCACTTGTCAGTAATGTCCGTACTGATTAATATAAATGCACATGGCAGCCAATATCAGAGCACACTATGTGGATTTATTTACATAATTATTTGAGAACTCACCCTCCCCTCCTTGACTCTGATGTTTGGTACATATTTATTTACACAACACTGCGCTGCCAAACAAGCCAAATGTTTTCCAGAAAGACATCAGAAGAATTACAATTGTTTGAGCAGTGGTTATTTCAGGATGATAAAAAACAAGCTCAACTCAAATCCATTTAGCAACTGAAGCGCTTTCCTCAGATCACAAACAATGCTGCTGCTGTCCTTGCGTGGTCACTGACCTTGAGTGGCTCTGAAGTCACCACTGCAGCTCAGGTCAAAGGTGGAACTCAGGCAGGAGATGACTGCTGAGTTTGGCAGCGTGGGAGCAAGTCAGGGACGAAGCCCTAATGGGACAAGGGGTCATCGAAAGGGAAGAAACCTTGAGAGATGCTCCCTCACATTACAGGAACTAGAGATGAAAGTCAGGGGGCGTATATGAACCTGTATCTCTACCAAAGCTGATCTGCAGATCTTCTGGACCCAACCAGGTGCACCAAAGCCTCATTTCCATCAGTGCCCCGATGGCTACAAGGCACCAGCAGGCTCCCATTACACCAGTAAACATCACTGCTTATTTCTGGTTCTCAACACCTTTGCAAGTCAGCCCCTAACTATCACCTGCTAACACAGGGCCCCTGCTGTATGTTATATTTCATACATATTCTTAGGCTACTCTCTCTC
>VWZY01013391.1:266598-350513 GCA_013399075.1 Chloroceryle aenea | reverse complement strand
GGGGGCTGGAACCCCTCTGCTGGGAGACCATGCTGAGAGTTCACTCAGGGGGGTTCAGCCTGGAGAAGAGAAGGGTCCAGGGAGACCTCCTTGTGGCCTTTCAGTGTCTGGAGGGGGCCTACAAGAAAGGTGGGGAGGGACTTTTTACAAGGGTTTATAGTGAGAAGACGAGGGGCAATGGCTTCAAACGGGAAGAGGGGACATTTAGGTTAGAAAGTAAGAAGTTCTTCACTATAAGGGTGGTGAGACCCTGGAGCAGGTTGCCCAGAGAAGCGGTGGATGCTCCAGCACTGGATGTATTCAAAACCAAGTTGGATGAGGCTTTGAGCAACCTGGTCTAGGGGGAGGTCTCCCAGCTCAAGGAGCAGGGGAGTTGGAGCTAGACAATCTTTAAGGTCCCTTCCAAACCAAACCATTCTATGGCTCAACACTCCACCTAAACTCAGACACCTTCCCAGCGCCCAGCACAGCCCCTGACAGGGCAGCAGAAACACTCACTCGGATGGGTCAGGACAGCACCTTCACAGCACATGAAGCCTATGCCCATTTTTGCCCAACATAAATGGAACCAGTGCAGCTCTGAGTGGTGTGAACACAACCCTGTCACATTCCTGTCACGACACAAGGGAGAGGTGCAGCTAGCCAGTGTTCGCTCCAGATTTCATTATTTTTATAACATTTCTCATTAGTGTGCTGAAATAATAACAATAAATATTCTCATAAATTAAATCAAATATGGGGAAAAATGTTAACTAAACTTTCCATTAGTTCCAAAGGTATCAGTTGGAGTTTTTGGCAGGCAGGCTTTGGTTTTACATTCATCTGGACACAACATGTTTTTTTTTCTTTCCCAGATCCTAATTGATCACTAGAGTTACTCAGCACACAAACAATGCCTGTTGTTTTGGAGCTGATTTCTCAACCTATTATGTGTATTCCTGTTTACAAACGGTGGCTGCAGCAAACAGAAAATCTGCAGGGGACTCGACTGCACCCACTTAACTCCTACGCCTGCCGGCACGCAGGGAACCCTGAACTTATTGTCCATGTTCACACCAAGTGTCTGGAGCAGAAGCAGAAACTGAACCCAGAATTACCCAAAAATCACAATGAATCTGGGTAGGGAGCAAATGGTGGAAGGGCCAAGAGGAGTATGGGAGGTAGCACTGCAATGCTTTTAATAGTGGTAACAGTTATCATACCCTGAGATGGTGGCACACGCTTTCAACACCGCTCCAGTTCCTATCCTGAAGCAGACGTGCAACACCCAACGTGCTCCTTTAGGGAAAAGGCAACCAAGCAGCAGACACCAAGGAATTCAACCTACAGCGAGAGACAGCAGGGAACAGAGCTGTATGTATTTGCATGGGCTTGAAGTTTTGGGCTGCACAGAATCACGGGCCCAGAGTTTTATCTTCAGCAAAAATGCGACCAGCAGCGTTCCACAGCCGAGTGTGAGGAAAGGGCCAGAACCGTGAAGTTTTGCCTGGCTCAGGAGAGGGATCGGATTCATGTAAAATTAGAGTTCAAATTGGTTTCCACCCAAGATCATAAATCCACCTAGTTTTGCCAATAGGATTCTGACTGTCAGCAAATCCTTTCTTTTGGCAATACTGGATAATTTCAAGAGCTTCAGAGTAACCCTCTGAAGATTTGCCCGAGCGATTGGTGTTTGTGGGAAGAAAAGGGGGCAAGGGCCAAGGGCACCCCTGAGAACAATGCACGCCCCAAAAACCTACCACACTGGGAGCACCAGGGCAGGCACAAAGCCTCTGGGGCATTTCTTCCTCCTGAGTGGCATAAGCTGAGGTGCACAACTCCTGCCAAGGCAGGACACAAGCCGGGGACCACAGAGACCAGTGAAATTTATACTGGGGTTTCTACTTCACCACTGGCATCTCAGCTTAACAAGCTGTACAGGTAAATCAGCACCTGACTCCCAGAACACCACATTTCTTAACCTCTGAGGTGCCGTGGGTGTAAATACCATCCCTTCAACCTCACCTAGGGACTTGCATCCTCAGTATGAAACACATCCTCTACCACCACTGCAGCACGGGCCTGATGCATTTCACCAGTGACATGAGCCCGTCCCTTGGCAAAGGCAACGCAAACTGGGCTAGCAGAAACAACACTCTGTTTTGAAATGAAGGAATAATTAAACAAAAATAACTCCCTCAAACTTGCAGGGACTTCACTCTTTTCCCTGCCGCGTACGGCAGCTCGGGGAAGCAGCACTGACAGTAGTGTTCCTTCCTGACAAGTGGAAAGGGCCCTCTCACATTTCCACTTCTTTCTGCAGTTTAAAACACAGGGGCTGAGGCTGTGACCATGACCTCAGCTGTCTTACAATGCATCCGTCCCCCCTCGCCCTGGGGAAGCCCCACTTCTCGTTAAGTATTAAGGCTGCACGCAGCTCTGGGCGCTCAGAGAAACCCCAGTGCACATTTCTCCTCTTCCACCCGATGCAAAGTGAGGATTGATTTTGCTCCAAGCAAAGAGGAGCGTTTGTAATATAATGAAGTTGGAGAGGGTGGAGTGGGAGTACAAAGAGATGAGTCCAAGCTCAGCATGACAAATGGTATACAGGACCACTCGGTTTTATTATAGCCTATCAAATATCCGTAACTGAAACAGCAGAGCTAATAAGCATGCCAATGTATATATTTACATTGCCTGAAATGTGCACAACCCTCGACAAAAATTAGAGTGCAACTGTTATGATCAAGCCATTAGAGAAAACAAAATCAATCCAAGGCATAGACCAGGCTCTGCTAACAAGCTCCCTGCTTTGCTGGCTCCCATTTCCTCAGACACTTTTCAGCAGAGTGAAGATTTTCTGACCTCAGAATGAAGGAACTTCCACAGGAAGCCTTAGAGAACTAATTGTAATGGTACTTCATCTAGCTAAAATGCAAATAAAATAGCAGCCGTGAGAAATACAGATGGTGAACCAGCACCAGGGGTGAGAGGGAAGTTCATTCCCTTTGTATGGCCATAGGTGAGACTTCCTGGGGTACCTTTGTCGCCGGGTTCGCCGTACCCACTGCTCGTGGGAACCCAGAGCCACCTCTCGCTGCCAGCTCTGGGCAGAAAGGGTTTTCAGGATTTTGAAGATTCTCCCACCTCTCCCCCCCAGTGCCAAAATGAGACACACAAAAAACGTTGAAACTGAAGGAGGAAAAAAATCTAATGAGGAAAGAGAGGAAAAAACCCAGCTTGGGTGAAGTGGAATGCTCTCCTTTTAAACTTTAAAGATATCCTGTTTTGCTTTAGATCACTTTTACTTGATGTTTCTTTCTCTAAATTTAGCTTAACTTCAGTTATTATATAATTTAGAACACTTTGTTGTTGGATAAAAGAATATCTATAAAAAAACAGAGTCTTTCTCATGAGAAGTTTGGAATAATCCAGATTATTCCTGCCCATGAAGATATTAATATTTTTACTGAACTTCTTCCAAACCAGTTCTGCTTCTTTCTGCAAAGGGAGAGCTCTTCATAAGTTTCAGCTGCTCAGATTTGTGGCCTACATGACCTTTCAGTTCTTGCAGACTTTTATTTGCCTTAAGGAATTCAAACAGTGTCACCTCCTAGCCCATCAATAAAACACCCTCGAAATGATCCGAGAGGACCGCATGCTCTGCGGGCTCACCTGCAGGACTGGAGATCTGCACGAGGCAGCCAGGGAACAACCAGCACTGCTTCCCTTGACAGTGCTGATCTCTCCTATTTCTTTGTTGTGAGGATGACCACGAGCTTAGCTGGAGGATGTTGGCAGGGTCTGTCTCGGCCTCCGAGCTGCAGAACACGCTCTGTGCTTGACAGAGCGGCACGCGGAGGTAGCGCAGGGGATAGGAACAACATGCAAGGGCAGGCTGAGAGGAATGAGATATCTTTAAAGGCAATTATCTCTCAGGCCAGCAAAGAAAACCTCTTCTGGAAAATGGTTTAAATGAAGAACCAAGTGCTTGACAAAGAGACCTTGGGAGATACTCCTCTGTCTGATGACAACTTCAACAGTATGACCGAAGACATCCTGGACAGATTCTTGGCAAACAGAAATGGGCATTCATTAATTTACATCTCCTGAGGATCCTCTTCTCTGCTATCATGTCAGCTTGGGTATAAATAAATCTAATGTAAAGAATAAATTTGCATGGCATTTTTATCTGGAAGGATCCTAATGGAACATACTTAGCTCTTTGTCTGCCATCAAAATGTAGTTGCCATGAAGGTCAAGCAGGTAAACAGATCGAGTTTATCGTACTGGAAATTGTACAAAGGAGGGATGGCACAAATAAAGTTTATGCCTTCTGGAATTTAGCCAGTACACTGGGACTAAACCTTCAACATTTGTCAAGATCTTTCTGCAACCCAAAAGTAGAATTTTGGCTTCACAGATTTCCAAGTTAACTCCTACCATCAAGTCTCTCCTGACCAACAGGACCATGTGCTGTTGATACAGCATCGAACCATGAAGGTAGAGTGTCTTGCTACCCAGTAACTCCTGCTCCCATCATCCTTTCTGTAGTTCACTCTGCAAACCCCTCCCAGAACCACAGGATGGTAGGGGTTAGGAGGGACCTCTGGAGATCAGAGTCCAACTCCCCATCAGAGCAGGGTCACCCAGGGCAGCCCACACAGCAACAGAGCCAGGGGGGGCTGGAAAGTCTCTAGAGATGGGAGACTCCACAACCTCTCTGGGCAGCCTGGGCCAGTCTCTGTCACACTCACAGTAGTTTCTCCTCATGTTGAGGTAGAACTTCCCATATTCCTGCTTATTCCCAGTGTTTCTTGTCCTATTGCTGGGCACTCCCAAAGAGAGATTGTCCTTTTCCACTTGACACCCACCCTTGAGATATTAATAGACACACTCAGTCTTCTCAAGAGTAAACAGCCTCAGGTCTCTCAGCCTTTCCTCATGTTCCCAGTCCCTCCACCATCTCTGCAGCTCTCTGCTGGACTCTCTCTAGCATTTCTCTCTCTCCCTTGAACTGGGGAGACCAGAACTGAACACAGTACTCCAGACACTCCCATCCAAGCTCTCCACTGGCCGTGGTTCAGGCTCACGTGCAGGTTCATCAAAACAACACACATCTCCTCCTGGCTATACACATATGCCAGCAGATGTTTGAGCTGAGATTTTCAGGATGCATGATGTCTTTTGGGTATACAATCCCTTATGTAACAATCTCCTGCTTCCTAGAGAAAGCTTTTAAGCCCTGGAATCACAAACTGTCCAAAAAGAGGCATCCAGTACATTTTAAGGACACGGTGTTTTTATCTGAAACGCTAAATCATCTTTCCACAGCAGTTAAATTACTAAAACTGTTATTGAGCAGGATCTGAAATGGAACAAAAGGACTGCCCTCTACACCACCTCCGACTGACGTGAATTCAGGCCATGAAGGTCAAAGAAGAACCACTTGCACCCTCTGCATTCACACAGCTCATTAGGAAACACTACGAAAAGAACCCTTCTGTGTGTCAATGCATGGTGCAGGAATTCAGGGCAAAAAAATTGATAATAATATTAGGTAATTTCATCTGACCATTATCCTTCATGAGTGCAATTACTAGAAAAGGGTATTTGCTGCCTGCTGACATGTACCATTCCTTCCCACTTAACATTAATACATCCACTGCTTTTACCAGGCAAATACCCAGCGTCTCAGTTCAACACTTGAACCCCGCTTTGTCAGGTATTACAAATACCAGTCTCCGGGTGTCTCTAATGGTCTGGCAATTCAGGGCGGCACTGAGGAGCACTGCAGGGTTCCCACCCACCTTAGCAGGCTTTTTTCTACCACTTAAAAGGCATGGCTTTTTCCACAGGTTCATTTTCTTTAGCTCCGTGGGTCAATTCCAGCTATTGCCCGACTTTATCTAACTGGGTATTGTCCCTCTTTCTGATAAAGCAACATTAAGCCCTGGTACCAAGATCAAGCCAAATTGTTTGTAATAACAATGAACAGGAGAAGAAAGAAATTATGATCTATAGCAACAACTAATGTGCCAAGTAAAGAAGAGTTTAGGCTTGTATTTCTACAGAGAGAAAAATGTTCAGTGTCTGCAAAACCAGAAGAAATTGTGTTTTCAGCAGATGCGTCAATGTAAACACTTGGCACGTTTGACTCATTTTTTTGGCATTTCTTTTGGATTTTTCACAGATTTAAAGCCGAGAACCAAATTAGCCCTTAAGCCACCCGCCCATCCAGAGGAGCTGCCATTTACCTCACGCACCAGATCTTGTCCACAAAGAATTCCTTGAGAGCTGGATTAGGGCAGAAAGAAAGTGTCCAGCTGTAACCTTAGTGCAGAAATCATTTAGAGAACTGCAGCAGCAGTGCTTCAAACATTTAACCTCTCACAGATATCTTAAAGTCTAATACTGCGGGGATCTTCCTGCAAGATCCACAGCTCTGAGATGCTGCAAATCTGGTTTCCTACCTGGTGTTTTCACACCAGTCTTGAGTCCAGCTGGGGATACATCCACCTCAGAAGAGCAGGCACTATCAGCCCACACTTTTGTCCAGCCTAGCCCTTTTATAGCTTTTTACCTATTAAGTATTTATAGGCTGAAGTTTTAATAAATGTTTAATTAATGCTTAAAATTAAGCTAAAATATCTATTCTGCAATTCTCAGCTGCTATTAATATTCATACCAGAGCTCTGTGATTAATGCATACAGGGTTTTTATGACCTTTAATTCAAATTCTGAATCACTGTTTGATTTGGCCATTGTTAACATACTTTTTTTGTTGGCTACTCACAGACTGTTTTACGGTTTTGAAAGCATTTGAGAAACACTGGTTCTCTGTGCAGAACAACTCCACTTAATTAGCCCTCTTTTAAGAATGTAGTCTGCTTAAATTCTGCAGCGTCTGAAAGGCAGCGAGGGACAATGATTGCTATTGCATAACTTTACTTTTGCCCAAGTGCTAGAAATCAATGGGATCAGGACTTCCACGATGCTAAGTGCTGTATAAATGCATAATAAATGGAAATCCACATAGCAAAGAACACATCTTCTGCAAAGACGACACACACACAAAGTGTGCTGAGACAGTTCTGTCTTGGGCTGGTCTTGGCAGAGGCAAAGGACCAGCAACAGATTTGACTCCGAGCAGAAACAATGCACTCGAACACACGCTGCTTTATAAATATGCTAATACCTTACACTGCATTGCTATGATAGCCTTTCTGGAGAAGAAATGAAACCACCTTTCTCCAAGACAGAAGAATAACCGAGCAATCTCACCAGCACTCAGACTCTCGTTCATTCCTCACAAGTGAGGAACAGCAGCAACGAAGCTGTTGGACCAGGCAGTGCAGCACGTGCCCAGCTGATGTATCAGTGCTCTGGATTCGGGATACTGATGTGCAGATAGGTACAGCATGGTGCATAACTATTAGTTCCTTAGACATGCGTAAGCCTCTATGGCCACAAGTGCTACACAGCCCCTCTTCAAAGAGCCCCTGGAGAATTGAAACCTTGTACACGCCTCAGTGGTGCTAACCACAGCGCGGCCACACACCACCACCCACCAACTGCATCCTCCCCGGCCAGGACCCGTCCGAGCTGACTTCCAAAAGTCTCAGAAGGGAAACACACACACCCCCTGGGGGTCTGTGCAGCTGAGAGTGATCCCCTGACCAGCAGAGAGACCCACGGAGGAGTGTGGCACCATCAGCACAGCGGTGATGCTGCCAGCAGTCCTCCCTCCAGCGCTCATGCACACGCTGCTGTGGGAGGTCAAAGAAGAGAGAAACTTGTCATGACCCCCCGAGAGGCAGAAGTTAACAGCCACGATGCACAGCCACCATAGTACTCCTCCCATGCCTTACACAAGAGCAACAAAGCATTTGCCACCCTCGGGGACTGGGCACCAGAGCTGCCAAAGCCTAGAAGCACACACTGAACACATCTCAGGGGAAGAAGTAGGGTTGGGTTTGGTACTACAGACACTTCACCATGAGGACAACCAGCCAATGGCTGAACTGGATTCTCCACTCCTACCAACTTCTAAATGGAAATGGGATTCCTGTTACCCCGAGATTTGCTCCTGAGCAGAAAGGATCCCATCTGTAAAGCTACTACAGTCTGTGCTACAACAGATCCGTGGAACTGATCACTTGCGGTTTTCTGATCCTTGCTTCTTTATACCCCATTAGAACCTGCTGGTTATCCAAGGAAACAAGGAAATAATCCTTTCCAAATAGGATTTATTTTTTTTTTTGCAAGAGAGAATGTAGATGCCAATATCTATATGAAAAATCAGTTCCTGAAACACAAAGCAGTGCACTTGTAGGAACAGCGTAGGAGGAACTGTGAGAAACTATGTCACCACATTGCTCTTTGGTTTTGGGCAGATCCAAGTTCCCCTCCCAATTCTTGTTTCAATTCTAAGCATTTTAAGACTCTCACATTAGATGGAAACAATACTCAGCATACTCTAGTCCAGATTTCCATCTGGGACTTAATGATATAGTAATAATCATCTTACTATTGAGCGATGTTATAACACAGAAATTCAGCACTATGGATCTCTCCCCATCCCATGAGGTACCCAGGCTTTCAGATAAGAGGAACGTGGGAATTCAACTCTTCAAACTTCATGTGTCTCATTAAAGTAGTAATTTATAGTCTCTCATTAGAGAAAGTGATTCTGTTTTAAATTGTTGTGCATGAGAAAAAGCCAACTATGAGCAAGGGAATTATCGAAGGTTATGCTTTGCTCCTTTATCCACAAACTCCAAGCAGGATTAAATTGCCTTGATACAGATTCAAATTTAATTTCAGAACAATGCATCATATTTCTCTGTGCAATATCAATCTGAAGAAAATAAATTATAATAAGAAAAGAGGATATAAAAATATGATATCAGATATGACTTGTCTCCACTTCAGCTGAATGACTTTATTGTTAGTCAAAAAAAAGAAGTGAGTCATTTCTCTATCCACTGAACTTCTGACTCTGATACATTTCAGCAGCTGATGCAAATGGATGGAGCTCTGGGCAAGTCCATCTGCCTCCCTTTTTGGGAAATTCTGAGGTTTTAACCAGGATGACAGTGACAGCGAGTTTGCTGGTGCTATTTATTCAGTCGAGTCCATAACCAGAAATCTGACCAGAGCTCTTCCTGTGAGAGCCTTGACTACTAGCTTAGCATATGACTGGTACCTTCCACCACCTCAAACCAGTACTGCCACGGCAAGTTACCAGCAGTTTACTACTGTTTAAGAGAAAAATCATCCTTCACATCTAGAAATATCCACATTATTCTTACCCAGGATTCGTTCAGGTTTGGACTTCATTCATGAAGTTCATCAGCCTCCAAGAACTGCAGCTACAAATGGCATTTGAAAAGACCCTGTTTGGAGAACCTTCGGTGTGCCCCTTGTCCTGCTTCCTCAGGTTAAGGACAACCCTGGAGACTGCTATCAGATGGCACTTTTCAGTTCAGTTGAGGACAGGATTTATTCCTGTGCAGCCATCTACCACAAACTCCTCTGCTCCATGAGCCACCTGACAAACTCCTCTGGAAATGCAACTCCATTACTGTTCTCTGCTGAAGGGTATTAGAGTTTAAGCCAAGTAATTCGTGCTTTAGTTTTCAGTTATAGCTTCAAGCTTTTGGACACAGTTTCAATTTCTACTAACAGCTAAAATTGTGTCCATCGCCAGTGTGGCTGTTACAGAAAGAGAATTGCTGTGGGATTCAGTAAATGAGGATTAATTTCTTTTGCCTAAGAGAAGCAACAATTTCACCAGATGATGTCTGTAACATACTCTTTCCCACCCCCACAAACCATGTGCCATGGAAAAATTCAGTCAGTTCTAACGGCAAAAGTCACCTCCTAAATTAAGATGCAACGACACCAATTTTGGTACTATTCAAACCCAGCATTTTCACATCACCAGTGGCTTTTTTTTTTTTATTCAGATTCTCACACTGCTGATGGCTGTTTTATTCAGGCTAAAGAGCAAGGCTTTATAAAAGATAAACTACCAATTTGCATCCTGTGAGGTCGGTGTAAACACCCCTGCTGCAGGGTTGCACAAGGACAGTGTTCTGTAGCCCGCACCTGTAGAACAGATTTGTTTATTTTTCAACAAACCTACAGTATTCTTGGAGAAGAAAGTTTGAGTACACTCAGGTTACTACAGGTTATTGCAGAGTGAAGTTTGTACCGTACTAGAGATGACAGGAGTTATTTTTCAGATTAAACAGTTTAAAGGGGAAAATGCTTTTCCAACCACAGCTTTTTTATTTTGTGGAAATTTGTTGACACGGTCGAATGCTTCCATTGGGAAGAACTGCAGCTTCAATTCCTTGAAATAAAAACTCAAAACTTTTCTAAAGGTTTCCTGATACAAATTCTGGATTGTTTTGCTCTTCCCTGCTCTGACTCCTCCTTGTCCATAGTTTCAGATCCACGCACAACCTGCTGCTGAAAGGTACTGGAGCAGCTGCAGAAGTGGGCGCACGAGAGACAAAAATCAAACTACAAGGAGAGGCACAAATATGCACCTATGTGTAGAAATGTGAAGAGTCTGTACCCAGCTCTCACACACCTCTGAAGCAAGTTGTTGGGGCAAGACAAGGAAAGCTGCAGCTGTTTCACAAGGCCCACGTTGCTGGGTGGCAAACAGGAGTGGCAAACATGACAAATGCAGATATTAAGCAGCAGTGAGTTTCAGCCTGCTTGCCAGAGTACAAGCCTCAGCTCAGCATCCTCCAGAATAAAGACTTTCACTTGTCAGCACACAGTCCAGCACTCCAAGCAGTTTAGAGTTTTCATGGATTTTACTAAAGCACATGAAGAAAAAAAACCCTACTGTCCTAATTGTTGGTCAGCTCACAACGACCCAGGAGCACTGGAGAAAGAGGGCAGCAGGACTCAACTGCTCTTGCACACCAGTGGGTGACCAGCACACCCACCCTGCCCGCTCCTCGCCCTTCCACGGGGCAACGGCTCATCAAAACAGCACAGCTCAGAAGGGGAACACAAACATTTTAGCTGACAACAACCTGCAAACAGAATGGGCAACTGGAGGAGGCAAGGCTGTGTGGTGGTGGTCTGGCCATCCAGCCCCACCAGGCCGTGCCTGCTCCAGGGAGGAGGCTTCAGCCCCTCGGCTGCTGTTTATGTTTGAGCAAGATGCAGCAGCTCAGGCAACAGGGGGGAAAAAAAAATAAAATAAAAAACTACATCTTGACAAGATCCAAAACTTCTTTCTGCCTCTTTCCAACAAAGCAGGAAACTGCCCCTTGAAGCTTTACCTCACATTCCCCCTCTGCTCCGAAAAATCCCCGTTTTGGCACAAGCAGCCACACGTAACGTGGCCAGCGGCACGCAGGCAGCGCTGGCTGCACGCTTCCCTCCGCTCTGCGCTCCTGGCTTCGGGAGAATTCAGTGGGAACAAAACATCCACAAGGAATAAACCCTCCTGTTGCTCAGAATAGGACTTTTTTCCCCTCTTGCTGCTTTGTGCTCTCTTCCTCCTTTTTACTTTCAGAAATACAGAATATGTATTTTTAATAGATTTCTGAACAACCAAGTATGCAACATTTTTTTTCCCCCCTAGGAACACAGCAATGGCTGCACCAGCACAAAGCAGAGGCTTTTGAAATCCATCTGCCAGGAGAGGCAAATGAGTATCACATTGACCATAAACTCAGCAATTACATCTTTGGGTTGAGCATTACCGCTCACCTGAAAAGGCCGTCTGTGGCAGGGATAGCGTGACTGCATAAAAACCCCAACAACAGAACAAAAACCACTTCTGCACTCAGAGGCCAAAGAGTCATCAATGTTTCATCTCCCTCGGTCCTGGCGGGGATGGAACCACACGCAGGAGCTCCAGGGTGGAACTTGCACCGTGCATCTGTAAGTGAGCATCGTGTTCAAACCTTCGGCTGCTCCGCGGGGAGCCGCAGGAAAGCAACGCGAGTCGCAATCCAGAGGGGATGTGTGCTCTTGCTGAGCTTTTAAGCTTAGATGGCTTCACAGTGTAGAGAGAGATGCCAAAGAAATAAATTTCATCGTACAAGTCTAAGGCTTGACCCAAAGCTTATTAAGGTCAGTGGAAACCCCTCCACTGAGCCCTCTGAATTTTGATCTCGATACGCAATGCTCTAGGCTGAACTAGCACCGCTATCGCTTGGATTTGCCATTGCACCTTCATGTATCTAATAAAGCTGTGGTGCCTGGGTCCCGGTGACCTTCCTCCACTAAAATCCCAGGTTGTTTTGGCAGAAAAAAAAAGCTTCCAGATTTTCAGACATTGATTCTAAGGAAAACAGCAAGCTTAGCCTTTTGCCCGGGATAAAAACAAGAGAAGAAAAACAAAAATGGGTATTAATCCTAAAAATGTCCTTTCTGTTACAAAGAAAAACACAAAACAAATATGAAAAGAAAACAATACTATTCTCCACTCTTTGGCTCAGAAATCTGTTGGAAAGGTTCTCCTGAAGTGCTTTTGTACTTTGACACTTCATACTACAGATATTGGCTCAACGCTTCGATACCAGAGAAAAAACCCAAGACTAAAACACCTTTTAGCACACCATTAATCCTGGACAGAAAAGGAAGAGTTTAGGCAATTGCTGGGGAAGACTCCAGTAAACAAATTGAAAGTCCTCACTCAGCCAAGATTTCAGTTAAGCCACGTGGGTACCAATGCAAAACATAAAGCACTTGCTTGGCTTCAAAATAAATGTTTTCTTCACAAAAAAAATTAATCAGATAAATAGATTCAGTCTGGGCAAAATTAAACCCTAAATCTGGGTAAGGAAATGGGTGGGAAGAGACAGATAATTCTATACAAACAAAAATATATGTCAAATAGCCAGAAAAAAGTTCTGAGCTTAAAGAGGAACAGAGTGGCCAGGTCCTCGGCAGAGATAAATCATCCCAGTTTCATCAAAATCAAGAGACACACAGCTCTTTGCACCAGCTGCCAATCTCATCCACCAACCAAAGCCTCAACCAACTCCTACTTTGGGTCCTACAAAAAATTTCCTCCTGGAGTATAAAGCCTGTATTTATCCATTGGCCTTAGAAAGTATGCACAGCTGTGACATAAGTAACCCCTGCTCTGTTTTTAAATGTATGCAAACATAAAACGAAGAAGAAAAACGACATTAAAATAATGTTAAGGATTTGGCTGGGGGCCATCAAAGCGAGGACATTCCAAGTTAAAGCTGAAACGACATCCTTAACCTTAACTCACCCCATTGTGCCTGGGTATTGCAGCTGCTGAAAGGGGAAAATCAGAGCGGTTACGGTCTGGCGTGTGAATGAGTGCTGAGGGACTCTTAAATCCATGATTATTTGGCTGCCGCACACCACGCACTGGATCCACGTGCTAGCAATCCTTATGCAATCTTCGCTGGGAGAGGAACAGAAATCGCCCTCGGGCTGCCTCTGCACAGCGACGGGGCTTGTGGAGAAAGTAACCCGGCCACTTTTGTAAGGAATGCAAGAGCTCTGTTGGCAGAGGGTGTGAGGAGCAGGACAGTCCCAGCTGCCACGCACAGTACCTGCCAGCACCGCACGGGCCGGGGAACCTCCATGCAGCAAGTGATGCTGGGGAAGCAACAGGTGAACCCTTCACCATTCCCTTACTCTTTTCCTTCAAGAACTTTTCAGTAGGGGGTCTTTCTGACAGCAAACTTGCACTTCACAGATTTTGTTGTTGTTGTTGTTCAAAATTTCAACCCCAAATCTCCTGAAAGAAGCTGCTTTTTGTTTCCAGAAGGAAAGTTGAGATATTGGACACACTTTGGATTCACTTGAACTGGATTTTCTTTTTTTATGCAGTAACTAAGTTAGGCATAAGCTTTTTTTATTATTATTTACAGCCAGTCCATCTCTTCCTTCTTTTTCTACTAAAAAATGGTAGAAAAAAAGAGTAACGGAAAACAAATAGCAAAGCTATATGAAAACAATGACCAGCAACACAAATTCTTCAAGTCCAAACTTCGCCAACGCACCAGGAGAGCTGCAGGCTGTAGGTAAAGCAACTGTACAAGCCTCATGTCCATGCACATCTGCACACAAATAAATAACAACATGTAAATATTTCCACTTTAGCCTAATATTTGCTTGACTTAAACAATAAACAACTGTGGCAAAGCTGGTCAAAACAGTCCTTGTATGTTGTACAAGGAGCCCAGAGAGCCATTGTTAAAGCAGCTGGTGACCTGTCGGGCTCCATGGCTCCCGAGGCTCCCCAGCCTGGATTGTCTGCAGTTCTCTGGCTGGCCCCACGTACACACACCCCACACATGCCTACAGGTTTAGCTCTCAGATTGTTTGGGACAGACATTGAGAATTGCAGCTGAAGTGTAAAATACTACTGTGATAAAACTCCAGGAGCTTATTTCTATAGCCAGCTTTGCAATGCTTCAAGCACCCGACAGCATCTACCACCAGGTAGAACCCTTGGCCTGTTCTCTATTTGCCTTCAGATGTAAGACACTATACCTCCCACAGACTAATTTCTGACTCGTATCTTTATCTGTCAGAAGACTGAACCGTAAGAGAGTAAAAGCGAGATTTTTACAGAGTCTGTTACTATGCCCAGGCCTCTCTCCTCCACCAGGGATAGGGAAATAACCCAGTTGGTACGATGAACTTTTCCTATTTCTCTGCTTGCACAGTACTAGCAGAGTTAGACCTCTGTAAACTCACCCCGATCTCAGGCTGGAGAGAGACAAGGAAGAATGGAAAGACCTGAGGGCTTTGAAGTTTTGTTTCACCACAGCCTCCACCTGGATGATGCTCCTTTGAACACTGCAGCGAACTGGAGCAAATGAGAGCAACCTACAGAAGAGGGAGGGGGCTCCGCCAGTCCTGGAAGGAGCAAACCATTTTCAAGAGCTCCAGGACACAGCTCTAGTGATCGATAATGAGATGGACAGTCAAAGGGAACTAAAATGCTCACAGAAAAGCTCAGGGCCAACTGTTGGGCTACGTGTTTACCAAGGTCTAGTCTGATCACTGAAAGGACCTGGCAGACTCTCCACCACCTCCTCGCCAGTCTCACTGCCCAGCCCTCTTCTGCTGCTGCTGCTGAGAACACTTCACTTCCACGTGAAGGTAGCAGGATGGCACAAGGATAGATTGCAATAATAATTTAATCAGGAGAAATAAGACCCTTTGGAAAATACTGATGACTGGTCATATTTAACTGCCTGGCTATTATGTTTGATTAAAGTACAATACAAAAATATTAATTAATGGGGCTAGTTACACAGACAGCTTTATGTCCTGCAGGAATTCATGTAATAACAAATTGATTTTTAGCTAAGCCAGACACTGCAGGCTGAAGGAAAAACTGGAAATTGTGCTTGAATCCATTATGTAGCCCGAGTCCGAAGTGATAATCTATGTGTGGCATAAAATACTGGGGAGAAACAGAGAACACGGTTCCTTCAGTGGGAGAATGAAACCTAATTCATTTAGTGTCCTTTAAATATTTAAACTCCTCCATTTCACATTCATGTACTTTCACTCTCCCTAATACTACATGCTGGGCAGACTTCAATATTAAAGCCCCCAAAATAAATTTACAATACAGCGACAGCTTAAAGCAGCTTTTATATGGAAATGCCTCCAGCTGAAATAAGGGACAGTTGTATTTCAGCTCCTAACAGGCAACTCTGCACAACCAGAGCCACTTCCAAAAATAACAGTGCCTTCTACCACTCTTCACAAGCACAGCCAGAAAGAACCACCAGGTTACACAGAGAAACGTGATTCAGGTCCCTGAATGGATCCCATGGTTTTGCACTATGATCTCAGGGGGCTCCTGCTGGTTGGGTGCCCTGCGGTGGGGCTGACACACAGAGACCCCCCAGGTTGCTGGGGCCAGCACACAGGTCTCCTGGGCCAGGCCACCTAACTCGCCTGGACACGCGTCACCTGCACCTAGGGGCTGGCCAGGCTCTGCTCAAAGCCACACACACCAGAGTGTGCTGGGGGACAAACCCGGTTTGCTGGGCTGCTTTCAGAGCACACTCACAAATAGGGTCATTGGCACATGCGGGCCCCAATGCAGTCCTTGGTCTGCTGTCATTGCTGAACTTGGCATCAGCAAGACTGCTCTGGACTCAAACCCATGAGAGCATCTTGGGGAAAAGCCACCAATTCTAAAAGGTGGGAGATGGATGGGGAACAAATGAGAAAAGCCTAAGGATTCTGCACTACTGATACTACAGGAGGAAAAAAAAATGGGGTTGTTCAGCCTGGAGAAGAGAAGGCTCCTCATTGCAGCTTTCCTGTACTTAGAGGCCTGTAAGAAGATTGGTTACAATATTTTTTGGCAGGGCCTGTTACAACAGGACAGGGGGTGATGGCTTGAAACTAAAAGAGGGAGATTCAGACTGGAGAGAAGGAAGAAATTGTTGACACTGAGGGTGGTAAGAGCCTGGTCCAGGCTGCCCAGAGAGGTGGTGGCTGCCCCATCCCTGTCCCCACTGCAGGGGAGGTTGGATGGGGCTCTGAGCACCCTGCTCTGGCTGCAGATCACCCTGCAGGGGGTTTGGAAGAGATGAGCTTGAAAGGTCCCTTCCCACCCAAAGCAGTCTATGGTATGCACATTCAGGGCAGAACATAATTGCCCTCCCGCCTCACCAGTGGACTCACCCCAGCAGTGCCTGGGCTTGTCACAAGGATGTAAGTTTTTGAGGGAAAACAATGAACACTGAGTGTCCAAAGAGAAAAGCAAAAGCTTTCAGAAGAAAGCAAGCACTCATGTGAAAACTGTCACAGCTACTTAGGAAATTGAAAATATTCTCCACCCTCGCCTGAATGATGATTTCCAGATTTTAATTATTTCCCGATTGTCTCTGAGGGATACATGACTACCAACCCCATTTGGGCCTGAGGAAATAAGACTGTCAACTGTACAGAATAGATCTGATCAGATTAAGAGATATTTCAAATATTGAGCATGAGCCAGAACAGTGTATATGTTTGGATACGTGCAAAACCCCAGAGTATTTCTGCAAGCTCATGCCTACTTCACTGTGATGCTTGTACTGAGTTATGAAAACAAACAGTTTGAGAACATTTACCTCTATACTTGACTTCCTTCATTAGTTCCACTCCTCGCATCTGCATAAAGCAACAGGAGGTTTCAAATAATTTGAGTAGAGCTGAAACTCATTTTAGCAAAAATGAACGAAGAGAAGAGTCTCTTAAATTTGTTACATTAACCTAGAAATGGGTCTCAGGCATAACTACAGATTGAGGGAAAACCAAGGTCAGTAACACGAGGCTGAACCAGACTGAGGTCAGAGGAGAACTGGGATGCTCACAGACTATACTTGCAGCACACAAAGAGCAGTGGGAAAAGCAGAGTTTGCTCTGCTTGGGGGCTAAAGGGACATCTCAGTCACCAAGCACCTAAGAGGGAGGTAATGAGAAGATGGAGCCAAGCTCTTCCTAGAGGTGCACAAAGAAAAGAGGAAACACACGGGTTGCAGTAAGGGAAGCTCCAGCTAGAACAAGGAGGGGGATGTTTGTGTGATAACAGTAAGAGCAAGTACTGTAACAGATTTGCCCAGACTGCAATGATCTCCATCCTCAGAGAAACCAAACCCCAACTGCATAAAGCCCAAAGCATCCCCATCTAACTTCAGGCTTCGCCCTGCTGCGAGCAGACGGGCTGGACCAGAAGCACTCAGATGTGTCCCCTGCACTCCCAGCCTAGTTCTTCTAAGCTATATTTCATCTTCTATTGAAACAATAGTTTTTCCTAAGAGGGAGTCAGTCTCAGCAACAGAAGTTAATTTTAAAAATGCCATGACTTCAATACTAAACCAACTCAGTACAAAAAAAATAACCCCCTTTTTGTGTCACTCAGCACATGGCAGTGCCTCTGACGGTGAGTACACTTGGCAGAACCCCCTGCACACAGAGAACACTCGTTACAGCGGCCCGTGACACCTTTGGTTTGGCAACACAGACAGAATGAACACAAGCAACTGAGAAGAGATTGGCAGAGAGACTCAGCTTGAACGTGTTCTTCACAACGGCGCAGGGGTTCCTTCAGATCCCCTCTGAACGGCGCTAGCGCAAAGTCCAAACTGCATGGGCAGGCACTGGCTTCACTTCAGCCGTGACCAGACACAAGGGGAGAAATGTTTCTGGTGGCTCAGCACCTGATGAGTTTGATCAGAAGGCAAACAGTGAAGCCTCTATCCTGCCGTAAGGTTTCACCTCCAGCTCTATATATAACGTGCTGTGCAGGAAAGGAATGCGGTGCTCAGCAACCGCTGGTTCCTACACCTTCCTCCTCCTCCTCAAGCAATGCATTCATCCCCCAGAGGAATTTTCCAGTCTGAGGAGCAAAACAAGCCAAGAATGTGTTAAAACAGGTGTTTCAGTCAGCTCTGGGTACAATCCGAGTACAACCGAGGTTAAAAATATTTGGGAATGATGTAATGAAAAGATAAGTTCTTGCCGTATATTCCCCTCCACCCACACACTAAGAAGGTCTGTGTGGAGGTTGTCAGTTGTTCTCGCTCTTCATAAAGCACACGCTCAGGTTCAAGGGCCAGAAGCAGCTCTGACTTTTGCCAAATTAGGCTCGAACGGCCCAGAATGATGAGGAACCAGCAATGGCAAGTTCAGACTTTGAAGGAAGAAGGAACTCTGTGATAACACCACTGTTTGGGTACACTCCTGTGGTAGGTGTTATCCCTTCCAGCCCCTGCACGCTTTAGTCCCACCAGCAATACTTGCCCCTTAAAAGGGAGCTGATCCCCTTTCTCCAGGGCCACTCGTTCAGTACAGAAAAGAGGTGCTGCTCGCTTGCCTGGTTAACATGGAGTGTGCTGGGACACCAACCACTACAGCTGCTACAACAATCCCAACAGCACCTGACTGATCATCTCTGTAGACGTAACTCTGGGAGATTAAGAGCTCTTCAAGTTCTACCTATCATTGGACATTAAATCCTTGTGAGCTTGCAGTCAATTTTCCTGGGGTGAGGTCTGCTAGCAGGTCAAAGTACGTCCCAAAATCAGTAGCAAGGTATTAGAGGCATTATTACTGCTCTATTTGTTGCGTCCATAAACTAAACTATTATGTGGTGTGTGATGGCAAAGTGCTCAGGGAGACTCTCAGCACAAGCAGCACAACAAAAAAAGCTTGTTCCAGCTGAAATGAAGGCTGCTAAGAGATGGCTCAGACCATTCCCATCCTGTACTCTGAATTTAAGACCAGACTGCTTCACTTGGAAATACCACATCACTTCACATTCCACTCACCAGCCATAAATCATTGTTTAAGACCTACCTGATTTAAATTTGGAGAGCATCCATCCGTCAAGCTCCACATCTCCAGCACCTTTCGTGCCAAAACACCCCCAAGGTGCTCTTATCAAATACTCACATTAACAGCTCAATTAATTATGAGTTAGCCAGATCAAACAGGCCAGTCTCTAGCTTGACAGGCATCTGATGTTCAGATATCCTACCTATGCAAACTTTACAAAGTCAAGCAAATTCCAATTCCAGAGGGCTCAGATCAATACCACATTAAGATGCTGAGCTTATCGCTTCTGTTGAAAAACTCAGGAGAGAGAGTGTGTAGAATCTGCTGTTTGTCAACTCGTCTGTGGAATTAAAACAGAACAACAATCCACTAGATCTGAACGGTTTGATATGGTAGAAAAACTGGGAGGTGGAGACGTGCAAAGCTGCATAAAGCCAAGAGAAAGCAGTACAGGGGCCGTGCTGTCGGTGTGGGTTTTAGAGCAGCCAGAGATGTAAGCCCTTGCCAGCTGCTCAGTATCTCAGAGGACATTTCCTAGCAGGCACAGGATCTGCAAAGGAGTCTGCCCCACCAGATCTACTACTCTTTTCAAGTCTCAGCCTAGCTACAGAAAGTACATGAAGAAGTTTTTCCATAGAGTACCTTCATCAGCTTTCCCTGCCTGAGAAACACTCCTTGGTGGCAATTCTGTGCCACCAAAGCTCCACCAACCACCTAACTGCTGAGCCCATCCCCTTCACTCCCCAGGCTAGCGATGCTGGGAGAGGGTGTAACGCAGTGTAGCTCCAGATTTAAGCTCTGTACATGAGAGGATGCTCTGTACCAGCAGCTGCAGGTATCTACTCCTTATTGCCCTGGGACTCTTCACAACCCGCCCCGTCCCCATCGTTTGGGTTCTCCCTGCGCTTAGATGCGAGGCCAGGTAAAAGTCAATGCAAAAAAGCAGGAGATAAAAACAGACATTGAGATACAAAGCATAAAGTCCTCAGCATTGCAGAGTTCCAGGTCTCAGACCTGTTCTGAGGTTTGAAGATCTTTTCCAGCTCACGCTTTTAATTACTTGAGCTTTGTCAAGACACATTTGTCAACTGCAAATCTGCATTTGAGTAAGACCGCATGCATTTTTGTTGTTGTTAATGACAGAGGCTTTTATTTATTTAGAACTGAGTCATGGATGCCTCAGCAATTGTAGTACTTAGTATTTAGGGCAAGTAACGTTTCCCAGTTTCCCATCATATTACAGGCAAAGGCTAATCAATCTTCCCAGCATACATATGAAATAAGTATTATCTTGATAACGTATTGGCCAGACCTCGCATGCCTCAGAGTACTGAACAGGATTTCTTCATTCTAGTCACTCCATCGAGCTGCACTGAGAAAATCTCAGTTTCAATATTTTCATAAGCTCCTGCTTGCTTGGCATCGCACCTCGGCTTGCACAAACTAAAGGTAGGATTTCTGTAGAACCTTAAGGCATGAGAAAGACCCTGGCTATGGTTGTGGCTGGTGTGAAACAGCAACAGCCTGCACTCTGCGTGGGCTCTGAATCCCTCGTGGGCAGCCTACAGACCGCTCCTCTGGAAGCCACACTTCCCAGCTTGCAGAGGCCTCGGCAGCTGGGCCCATTCAAACACAGGCCACTGTTTTCCAAAGAGCACGCCTGGCTTGACCTCGGTTGAGAGCTTGCTGGCCTCTGCAGACCACAAGTCCAGTCCTCAACATGAGCCTAGGGCAGGTCTCTAGACAGAGTTCAACACTCCATGCTCCCACCTCTCTGCAGGGGACTGCCAGCTGTAGACACGCTCCAGCTTCCATCTGTCTGCATTTTAAGAGAGAGATCAACTTCTATACATCACTCAGAGAACTGAGAGGTTGAGTACAAAACATCTAATGTGATAAAGCTCACAGGACCCCAAGTATTTGTTTTTGAATTCCCTGGAAACAAAGATACAGTGGAAATATGGTGCCCAGCAAGGTCAGGCATTTTCCAAGGTCACAGAGGGATTGTGTGGCAGACCCACCATCTGAACCCAAAGCACTGAGGTTCACTGCTTTGACCAACATCACCTTTCTTACCAATTCACGTGATTTGATACCACAGCTCTTAATTGCTTAAATATAATCATACCCCAGCGAGCTTTGCTGGATCTGGGCCTTCTGACCGACCCTTGCCATTGGCAGCTGCATACCAAGGGAACAGACTGGAACGACAGCTGGAAACATCTAATGGGTCTAAGGGATTTTCATGGCCAATTCTTGCCAAAAGTAAGGAACCTCACTGGGTCTCTTGGAAATTTCAGCTCCAAGATTGCACAGCAGGGTACAGAGAGAGCAAACCAGCCTGGACCAGAGAAAGCTTCTCTGCCTTAGAGGCAGGAGGGAAAGAGAAGATCCTCCACGGGGAGATTCAGAGCTCTGATGGGTCCTTAAATCTCTCCATAAAAGTTCATTTATGACAGCAAAAGACAGAGTGTCACAGACATACAAATTCCACCAGAAGCATCAATTTTTGGAAAATAAGTCAGGTGAAATGAAAATAAAAGGAAATAATTTTCTGTTATGTTTTTCCTCCTCCTTGTTTGCTTTACAATGAGTTGTCTGCCACAACCCTCCTCTACTTCCCCCACAAGGGCTTTCCTCATGGCTGAAAGTACTCTGGTAATTGTTTTCCTCTTCCATTATCATGTATCTTTTATAAAGAGGTGTTAACTATGACACTTGCATTTGAAAGGCAGTTTTTCTTACTGAAAGCTTAGCTTGAGAATGGGAATGATTACCATACTTTTAAATTGTCTCATTTCTTTACAAAAACATGACAGATAGAAGATATTTCACACAGCCAATTCACTCATTGGAAGCACTGAATTTAATTAAATGAAATAGATCACCTATATTTCTTCAAGGATGCTTTTGAGTTTCCCAACTGTAGATTACTCTCAAGAGTCTCAATCTGCAGTGTCCTGGTCTCTACCACGCAGCTCTGCAAGACGTTCAGAGCATTTTACGAAACTCTGGAGTAGAAAAAGAAATGATCTATGCCTCTGAAAAATAACAAAGGCCAAACACCTTCCTGAAATGAAATAAAAAAAGGACACTTTCCTTTGCTACCGAAGAGTGTAATGACCACAGGTGAGTCAGTCCACACATGCTCCTTTAAGTCTGTGTTTTAATCAAAAACAAAAAGAGAAGAAGTCTCTCTGAAATTACCTTTTTCTCTTCAGTGTTGTTTGGTTCTGTCTAAGGGAGGAGAAAATTGAGGTTGTACCACTTGAGCAGCAGCTCAGTGCAAGCTGTAACTAGATAGAGCAGACTTGCAGGAGAGAGATAAATGGGAATGTGATTCACCCACGGAGCCTCTCCGAGGCAACTAAGCAGCACGCCTCCTTCAGCAAATTTGAAATGCCCAGGTCTACTCAGCACAAAAACTATGCAAAACTATTTGTCACAATGACTCCTAAGCAAAGAAAACAAAGTGAATGATAACCAGGAGGAAAAGAAGTGATAAATTGGAAGTTATAAACTGCACACTCTTACGGAAACACAAAGACAACCCAATTTTATGTACTCACAGACAGTACACATGGGCAGGAACCACACTTTATGTAAACATCAGACTTTAAAGGTGCTTCATGCATCGAAGTTCATTGCTAATAATTGTATTCTATGGACATGATGAGGGCGAGAAGCAAAGAGCTCAGATCTCAGACTGGCTGCACGCGAGTGATTTCCGATACAGAACGGGGACTAACAAAGGCAATCTCTTCCTCCTCCACCCCTTCAAAATCCATATCCCCGGCAGTACCTTGAAGGTCATTTGCACAAAGTAGGTCAAGTGTTTCCGACAGATGTATGATTTTCAAGCGGGCACTGTGTGTCTCAGCGCATCTTTGTTTCTGCTTCATGAACATTGTGTTACACAGTTGTAAGGCACGATGCATTGTCATTTGTAACAATAGCATTAAAAATTACTTGGATTGTAAATGCTTTGGAGCAGGGGACGTCACTTTGGCATTTGTTTGGTGCCAAGTACAACGGGGGTCTTGTCCGTGGCAGAAACTCCTCAGAGCTACAACATAAATAAATTTTTATGTCCTATTGAAGTCCAGGTTTCAGAAACGTCAGACACCTGCAGCTGCCATTAGCATCATGAGGCAGTATGTTATTAATTATTTTCATGCTGAAAATGCTTTGGTTGCCCAATGAGGGAGCAGAAATGATCCCACGTCACTTGGACGTCCAACCACACCACGGGTGGTGGGAATAGAAAACAGATTGGGGCCTGAAGCCTGAACTCAACCCCTCCGAGCTGCCTCCGAGTAATTGCAAAACAACAAATGCTCTGAAAGCGGAGCAGAGTTGATTTGCAACTACTTAACATCTAGAAAGGCATTAAGTTGTTAATACTGTTTGTAATGAGCATTTGGGCCAATTGTAGTTTTGAGCATTCGGGACTCTTGAAAACAGCAGAGCGATTTCTGCCAAGCTGCAGCTCGGCTAATTTCTTCCTTACAGCCCTACCTCACCATTGCATGATTTGTAGGAAGGCTAATGCTGAGCTGGAATCAGGCGGAGCAGACTGCTTTGTCTGTGGAAATACACTAATTTCTACCAGCTGAAGATTAGCACCAAAAGTCTTTGCTCCATGTGATAATTTAAGTAATTTTTCATGTAGTTAACATTTAACAGAACCAATGCTGGCTTTTTTTAAAAACATAAAATATTTATCACTTCTTCTGTTCTGCACTTCCAGAAAGTGTGAAGAGTTTTCACTGAGCTAAAGCTCACATCCCACTTTTTTCCCCCCTGGATCTCCTTGTTCACAGCCCCGTGGAGCTGGCACACGTGCTGGGCTCACCAGAGGTGACCGCGCAGGCTGAAGGGAACTGGCAGCACGATGGTGCTCTCTCTTCAGCAAGGACCACCAGTTTTCAATCTGCTCCAGATAAAGCCCGGAGAACAGCAGACCCGGCCGTTTTCTGTGGCTCTGAGTTAAGTATGCCACAGGTCCAGGTCCATAATGTCATGAAGAGAAATTAGAAAGAGCGTCTGAGAATGAAATGCATAAGAAGAGCCTGGATGGACACTAAGGGGAAAAGGAGTTGTAAGCCTGACTCCAGAGACTTTGTGGTAATTTCTCCTTGAATTTTCTTCTTTTTTTAAGCATAAAAAATTATCTGCAAGGACAGGGCTCTTTTAGTGAGCTTAGTAGTTTTGTATCTTCAGTGAAATTTTCTTATAACTTCTAGAGAATGTACAATTAGTAAAAANTAAGAGCCTGGATGGACACTAAGGGGAAAAGGAGTTGTAAGCCTGACTCCAGAGACTTTGTGGTAATTTCTCCTTGAATTTTCTTCTTTTTTTAAGCATAAAAAATTATCTGCAAGGACAGGGCTCTTTTAGTGAGCTTAGTAGTTTTGTATCTTCAGTGAAATTTTCTTATAACTTCTAGAGAATGTACAATTAGTAAATATTCATAGAATAGTTTTGGCTGGAAGAGACCTTCAAGACTTATCAAGTCCAACCTTACTCCCAGCCCTAGCAAAACCACTAAACCATGACCCTAAGCACAACATCTCTCCAGCTCTTCAACACCTCCAAAGAGGGTGACTCCACCACCTCCCTGAGCAGGCTGTTCCAATGCCTGACAACTTTCCTTTCAGTGAAGAAATTCTTCCCACTATTCCTTGCACAGCACTAAGACACCATGGATAGCAGAGAGCTGCACCTGGACAGAAAGCACCCCTGAGGGCTTTCAGCTTTGTAGGACTCTGGTGTGTTATGAACTTGCTTTCAGTAAAGACAAGGGCTTGAAATCACTCTTAAATTGCAACATCCTGTCTTTAAAGCAGGTAAAGGGGAACAGTAAAACTGCTCTGGACCTCAATATAGAATCACAGATTCCTTAGAAAAGGCCTTCAATATCACAGAGTCCAACCATTAGCCCATTAGCCAATGCCACCACAAAACCATGTCTCTCAGCACCTCATCTATATGTCTTTTAAGTACCTGCAAAGATGGTGACTCCACCACCTCCCTGGGCAGCCTATTTCACTGCTTAACAACCCTTTCAGTGAAGAAGTTTTCTCCATTGTCCAAACTAAAATATGCAGCTTAGAACAACAGACTCAGAAACTTGCTGGAAGAGCTGAGGTTGATGAAGTGATTCACCTGCTTCTGCAGACAGCAACCCCCAGGCAGCAGCCCAGGTAATTCTGCTCTGCACAGGGCTGCTGGGAGCTGGAGCTGCTTCAAGACCTGCTCTAACACAAGCAACTGCTTAACATGTTCTCTGTGGTGTGGGTCAAGCATCTCTGCCTATTAGGCTCCAACAAACTTTGATGGTGTCAAGAAATAAAAGAGGAGTTCTAGGATTCCACTAAGGTATGAGTAATGTGACTCATTTGAAGACCTCCTGACTCACTCAGGATAAAAAAGTTCAAGCAGCAATGAATAAGCAAGAAAAAAAAACACCCAAAGCTGTAAGGCATAGATAGTAATAGCAGGAACAAACAATACCAAGTTAACACTTAGCAACAGAGTTCTCCACCACAGTCAGTGTGTTCTGTGCTTCAAAGAGACCACCTCCAAAACTTAATATACCTTTTTATGATTATTAATGCCATTAGCATTTTAGAACATGCTAAAGGGTTTCAGAGAACAAAAAAAGTCCTGCTCAGACAGACGTTCCCTGCAGCTTATGATCCAGTGACACAGCACTGATCATTAAGCTCGCAGAAGTTAAAACACCAATATTCATCCAACCCTTGCACCACATCTGTCTGCTAACCTGGACTTAAACACATTCACTAACAGCCTTGAAGCTGCCTCTTAGTTCCCACTCGAGCCTCTTGGACCAGGAATGCCACGGGAACGAAGGCAGCTGGGAAAACTGAAGAGCAACAGAGAAATAACTAACCACAGTTTTGTGACCCTCAGACCTTCAGAACAGAGAACAGAAGAGGAAACGATATGCATGTTGGATTAGTCTTGTTTGATAGTTATATCCCCGCTGATCCTTTCACTCCGTACGCCAAACCCAACGCTGCCCCTCAGCGTCAAGCCACGCTGGACTGTGGGCCAGCCCATCACACTCTGGGAGCCCCAGACACAGCAAACTTAAGGAAGTTGCCTAGCATAGTTTGATCTCTGGATGAGGGAATGGGATGATTCCGCAGCCCCAAAGGAAAAATGTGAACCTTCACCCATGAGAAGGAATTCCCCATCACATACAGTCTGTAGGGAGAACCCTCCACCCTGATTCCTGGATGCTGGCAGTAGGCTGAGGTCCAGCCGCATGCCCTGCCATGGCCTTTAGATGGTGAGCAGGGGAAATGACTAATGGAAACCACCATCTCTGGCTGCTCTCAAAAGAATCTAAGAATAACAAATAGCTACGTCTATCTGCAATTCTGACTGGAGTAAGGACCCCCCAGAGAATAAGAACACACAAAATACGTGAGGACAGATCAAGCGGATTCCCCTAACAACATCCTCAATCCTCCCTGGAAATTCTGCCTTTTTTTTTTTTCCTTCTCACTCCCCCCAAAAAAATCTGAAGAAACTCCCAGGCACTTGGAAAAAGCACCAGACTTTGACCAGCTCACTGCAGAGGTGTGCACGAGCAAGTAGATATGGAGGACTTGTTCTTCCTTTGCATCCAGGTGCCATCCTGGTGCTGCCAGTTCAACAGAGCTGCTATGAGCTGTGAGCACGGCAGTAAGCAAGGAGAGGATAAAGCAATATCTCTGTCCCCCCAAAAGCCAGGAAGAGCCTCGCATGATGCAGCTTCAAGCCAGCACAGCTGAGCACAACTTCCTTCCCCGAGCAGTAACTTTTCAGTCCAGCCACATTTATACCCCTTCCTGACCCCAGTTTGCTCAAACTGGAATTACTGCTCAGCACCAGTGTGCGACCATATCAAGGATCCAAAGCATCAGGCTGCCAGTGCTCAGCCTGCCCTGTCACCCCTCATGGTGGTCGCTCATACACACTCACACAACAGCCCAGACATCTCCAGTGATTTGCACATGGCAATGCTGGTACAGTTCTGCTGGAGCTTGAAAAAAAGCTCGTTCTTGCAGAGACAGACCTCACGGGCACATCACATGGTGGGACATGCTCCTGGCATCCAGCTACACAATACAGCACGTTCCTCTGCCCCACCACATGAGTAGCTCCGACTATGTCACCAAAAGCATGTTTGTCACAGGGCTAGGAAATGTGCGTCTGTTACATGAAGATAAGTATTTTAGAGAAGTGGATAAAAAGCAGCATGTCTGAAAGATGCAAGATAATCCCCTGCAGCACCTTCAACTATAGGAAATGAAAAAGCTGAAGTGGAAGCTCTTCGAGCCAAGTATCATGCACGCGGAGCATCACCAGGACTGCAACACAGACCAGATCCCCCTCCTTGTTTTATAGATTCTTTTATGCTAGGACCATTCACATTTTCTTTTAGCTTGGTCAAAGCTGGTTTTTTGTTTGGTTGGCTTTTTTTTTTCCCCTCCATTTCCTACTACGCACACCACCAAGCTTATCTGCTTTGCAAAGATGAATAGCTGAGTCAACTCTGCTGGGATTCAACCCTCCAGGCTGAAACATCATGAGTGCTTCCGTCTCCCTTATTATCTAAAACAATTAGTAGGGAGAAGAGAAGAGAAAGCTGCATTAGAGCTGGCACTTCCCTCTTCTCATCCCTCGGTGCAAGGTCTCTCAGAACCGACTGCATTTCACCGAGCTGATCTCAAGCCACGGATATCGGATCCAGGCACTGATTCCCACTGCCATCAATTCCCCAAGCTTGAAGCTGGTCAGAGTAAGTGATGCAGTTCAGACACATCAATAAAGGAGCCCTGAAATGCAGTGCTTTGCTCCAGATCTGTCTGGCAAGACCCTGGCATTTGGGAGAGGGGCTCTCTCATTTCCATCGGTTGGGTTCATCTCTAACGTGCTTGCATCACCACACATTGTCAGGCAGAGGCGACTAAAAATGCAGCCATTTCCAAGCACCAAAAGTCACCTAGATTCCAGGGAGAAAAGGCCCAGCTACAGTCTAAAACTAGCTCTGGACACAGGACAGTAATGGCAAGAGCTCCAGTGCTTGAGGCCTTGGTCCTCTTCTCCTCAGCATGCACCAGGTTCGCTTCAAAAGCTCTGTACCAAAGTCAGGAAGAGAACAACTCAGGCTACAGCCTAATATTCTTGGTTAAGGATATGTTTAGGGATCTTGATGCTTTGATAAAAAGTGAATTTGAATCCCATTTAGAGCAATAAAAACCACTTAAGTGGTATCTTTCTTGGAAGCCTGAATCATTGCTCAGGCTAACCCTGATAAGCGTTGCTTAAAATTGCCTCTTTCTGCATTTAGAGTTCCTAAGTGGAAAATAGCACCTTCCTTTCTCGGTGAAGGCTTTACGTCCAGTTGTAATTTACTACACCTTAGAAGCTAAAGTCAGGAGAGCACCAAAGGGATGCTCTGAGACTGTCAAGATGGAGAGTGTATCTCGTTAACGGCCCCGCTGGAACTGGAACAGCAGGGCTCCTTTGTAATTTATTCCGAGGCTTCAGGGAAGAGGCTGGAAATAGATCTTCAGCAGAAAGGTAGCAGGGCTTTAAGGTGTCTCTGCTGGACTTGGGAAGACTGGACAGCAAGTTACCTTCTCTTCGGAAAAGGGCTGATGAGGCAGTGAGCAGGATATGGAGTTGGCCTGTGCTTTGCTAATTCTCTGCAGATTTCCCAATCTCTTTTATTACCAGGACTTAAAGCTGCACTACACAGAGCCAAGAGGGATTTGAACTCCTCTCAGCAAACCAGCTGACTTTGATGGGAATTACTCAAAGTTCACGTAAGGGCTGGAGGACTGGGCAGAAAGAAGGGAGAGAGTGGAGGAGGATATTACATTCTTGGATGTAAGTTGCTGGCTAAAGAACATATGAGATGTGAACAGCCACTAAAGAGCACATTCAGGCTGCCTAGATTTCTCCCGAGTCCCTTTGCCTCTTGGCTGGCTTCAGATTCAGGTCTTCAGATCTTCATTCAGGTCTCCAGAGGATTTCAGTAGTGCCTGGATTTTGATATAGCCTAGGCAGGGAGATGTAGGTGAAATTTAAACTCTGCATAAAAGCCTAAATGGATCATTATTCCAACCTCCCCAGGAAGAGCTGTTTACTCGTGAGGGAACACTTTGGAGTAGAGCCTTTACACGTTCAGCTGCTTTGTCTGCTTAGCAATAAGGTGAACTTATTACTAGTCTGTGCAGACTCTACTGTTTTGGGAGAAACTCATTATGGCCATCCTTAAAACATTTTTCACACCTCTTTGCTTCACATTAGTGTATTTTCTAAAGAGAAAATAGAATTCATTTTCTCCATTATCACGTCAGAAGAAAATGCTGCAGATTCTGTACCTGTGCTGTTAAACTTCCCCGTGAGCTTTGCAAGGTGGACTTAACCAGACAGACAGATTTGGCCCTTACCCCTGTTGAGCCGTAGAACACAACTCATTTGAGGCCAAGGTACCGTGGGTGGCTGTCTTTGAAATCTCAGGTAGGAAAAAAAAAAGCAAAATCCAGTCAGGTTGTGAACGAAGTATAGGAAAATACACCAACCAGAACGACACACGCATAACATCAGTGCAAGGCTTCACCTAAACACAGGCTCAGACTTGGCGCCCGTGCACACGCATTGATCCTGAACAGAAGGGGAAAAGGTGATGGTGGCTGCTTCACAGTAACCACCACTGTAAGGGTGGGGCTCTACAAAAACACAGCTCTTGGAACGACCGGGACAGGTCACAGAGCACAGACACACGAGGCATCTTTAATGGGGTTTGCTGTGTACTGAATGCAGTGAAGCAGGAGCTGCAAAGATTAATCCTGCACATGGACAAAGCCGCTCGGATTCACTTTGTGCGCTGACGCCTGGGCTACTAAGGTGGAGGACTATTGGCTCTTGAGCTACCTGGACTAAACCTACCTTTGCTTCCAGAGCAGAGTCCCTTTCAACGTGGACAGCAACTACATGAACCTACTTTGCAAGCTCAGTTTAGCTCACCTTCAGGTAATTTAGTTTTGTGTCCATAATTCTGTCCCAGAGAGCAAGGTCTTGCTCAAAGTCCCCAGCTCATGCCACCTTTTCCTGACCATTCTGACATGCTGGGAGCCTCCGGCAGAATTGAAAGCCTGCCCAGCTGGTGGCTCTGGCACTTTGCAACAGAAAGACCTTTGCCTCTGGTGCTCGACACATCTGAGGCCTCGGCCAAACAGCAGGTGCAGAAGCATCTCTTTTCCACGGACCCTGAAAGTATCCTCTCTGCCAAAAGGAGAAAGGCTGCTGAGAAGAGAATTGTGCTGGCCCATTTCAATAATTGATGCTCCAATAAAAGATTTGGCCTGGTTCCTGGAGAAGACACTGCACTGCCCCTAGGTACAAGGGGCTTTAAATGTTCATGCTCATTTGAACACCAGGGTCCTTCTCGAGATCTTTTACAAGAACCAGACAGACAGACAGACATGCATTTCCCTCAGAGATGGAAGCCAGGGTCATTACAGAGAGCTTTAAAGAGCCATGTGTGATGGAAGTTACCCTCTATAGGCAGCCACCATGTTCCTGGACCTACTCAAATAAAACCAACTTCATCACATCTCCAGCAGGGACTCTGTCAGCATTCAGTATTGGCAGCATGAGAGGGTACACTGACCTGCTGCTGCTCTCTCTGGATTCAGGCAAATCAGGAATAACAATCCTGCAATCAGGTTAGAGCACTGTACATGCTGTTTATGTTTGGTTTATTGCAGAGATCAGTCTCCTGGTTACCCTTTGTCTGACAAAGCATTTTCCTGCGGGCTGGAGCTAGCTCAGAAAAAGCTCAGTTATGCATTATAGATACACTGCACATACATCCATATGCAAGGGAATAAAAATTCCCTGTACGTATATGCAATGGAATATATATTGCATACAGAAGGAATTACTTCCATGGAAGGGTTATTCCATCTATGTTCCAGGCTAAATCCACCCCACTGAATTCACTGCTACATAGCCCATCTCCACACAACTCCCTCCAGCACTTCCACTGAACAGACAGAAAATGAGCAGAGTCTCCTCACTGCAGGCAAGAGAAAAATGGAGACGCAAACCTGAAACCGGCAAAAGAATACGGCACCTGGGAAGAGGGAACACCCAGCCCGAAGGAGGGGAAGTGTCCCCACAGGTTTAGATTACGAACAGGATGGTTTGATCTTCTCGTGCAGAAGTGCATTAAGTTACAAGGAAAGTAATGTCATGCAACACCTGCAAACTTTATGTGCAGGTTTCTCATGAGCACAACGTGAAAATGCTCTCATTTCAACTCACTGATAAAGACAGACAGTTTTCCTTATCAATAAAAGAAAGGTTTCACTTAGTCATGTTTCCTGGAAGGTGCAGGAGGTTTATACTCCCATCCCCTGTGGAGTGCAGCAGGGCAGTGATGGGAAGGGGCAGAGAGACTGGTAAGGACAGGACTGAGGGCACCGCTTTCCCCAAAACCTTTTCTCTACACACTCAAATTATAAGCAGGCTCTCTGGAAGAGTGGATGTTTCTCAGCTCCGAACTAAAGCTAACAAATTAATTTTGCATCTGCAAGAATGGCTGACAAATCTACAAGCCAGAAAGCCCAGCAGCACAGTAGCCCTGCAGATGCCACCTAAGCTACTGTCAGTGCTGGGGGTGGCCACCTGCAGAGGAACAGCACAACATCTGATGCCTCCAAGTGTTCATTTCATCTCACACCTCGTAGAGGCTGCATCTGAAAGACCTTCCAACCTCCTACAAATTTGTGGAGGATACATCCGAGGAGAGGACTGACTAAAAAGGTCCAAACAGCATTTGATGTCTTGGGTGTGGAGGACATTAGAACAGATCTTTATGCGTATGGATTTTACAAGCCATGCGGGAACATAAAAAGGTTTTAACTGTGTTTAACACAGGGATACTAAAAGCCAAAAGAAAGGGTCTGCATTTCAAATACTAGACTTCCAATGAAAAACCCATATTTTATCTTCTAAGTTTTCTTCCTCTCCATTTTGAAAATCCAATAAACGAATATACACTAAATGGGCTGATGGTGGGGAGCTATTGATTCTAAACGAGATCTGCGTGTGAAAGAGAACTAAATGGGTTAGAAAAATAAGAGCAAATTGATGTCTGAGGCCTCAGACAGGCGCATTTCCACAGAAACATAGCCCGGGCAGGCAGTGCTAAGCGAGGGAGAGAAGCACATCTTTATTTTTCTGTCTACCTGACGTGCCCTTAATACGAGGTGAACAACACTGCCTCACACTTCAGCTGCAGTCTCAGCTCTTTCAGAGCAGCCTTGTTCACATCAATTACAGCCCTGTTCACACGCACACAGGAACCAGCGTGGTGACGCCCTGGGATAGTCACAGTCACTCCACGTAGCGTGCCCAGCTCTGCCTGGAGCCAGCCTGTCAGGCAGCGGAAATCGGCACAGCTCCCCCAGAACCGCTGCTGGAATTTTACCCCATGGGGTCAACGTGGGTCACAGAGCTTTTTACAGCCCCAGCCCATTTGTGCCCGGGTTCTTTTAGGGAGCCCGGTTTAGAGCTCACTGGCATCACCCGAGGAGAGAAGCAGCTCCACTAGAGCTGACAGCAGAAATTCTCAGCTCGTATTAAGAAGTCGCCTCCTTTGAATTACGTGAGCTGTGTCCGTAGAGCAGCAGAGTTGTGCCAGGACAATTATTTGAGTTCCTTCCTCAAAAAAAGTCAGCAGCATCCCTTTGCCATTCCATGTCTGCAAAGCAGAAGGCTGGGGAATAATCTGCACGGCCTAAAAGCCCACTCTTCAAAAACCTCTCCTAGGAAACTATCAGGTAGCCAAGAAAATCTTAAGCTCCCTAAATTACATTCAGATCAAGTTTTGATGTTTGTTGTTGCGGAGGTCTCAAGGCAGAGAGCTGTTCCACTTTGTTTCTCAGTGCAGAGAGTTGTTCCAGTTGTTTTTAATCAAACTGCTTAATTACAAAATGCTGGGGGACTCGCTGCTTGCTTCTCAAGTTCGTTCATTAATCTGCGTTAGATTCTGCTCAAATGCTCGTGGCACTGAGCCAGTCTGCTTCACAAAACTAACATTTAAAGAAGTAAATAACTGAAAATGGTTAAAAGGCATAATTATTTTTGTAATGCAACATCTAATTAATCTGTGAAGCTCACTGAAACAAGTGCTAATTGAAGAGAATACCTTAACAAGGCTTTCAAAAGGAATGATTGGACATGGTTAGGAATAGGAATGTTGCCATGCCAGTGACTGAAATCCAGCTGCAAAGTGACTTTCCCGTTTCTGTGTACAAGCTAACCCCAGGCAGGGGCTGAGGAACCGCTCCTGCCTGCCTCCCCTGAGCAGCCTGATGCCATGTGTGGGTCGGCTGCGTCCACCTGAGGTGTGACACGTTCGCCATTATCAGACAAGGTCCAACTGCTCTGGCAGCATTCACCTGTGTCCCTGTGGCAGTGCCAGTCTTGCTGTGTAACGTCAGAGGAATGCGATCATGAATCACTGACTCACGATGGAGCCGTCATCTCAAAAGCCTTCTACACAACTAAATGAATTAGTGCTGGGTACAGCGACGTCTTGATGTGACTAAGCTCCCCAGATAACTCAACTGTTTACCCATTAACGAAGCAAACAGGAACCAGCCCAGACCTGGGCTTCTGGCAGAACACCTCAGGGTAATCTCCCCAGAGCGAGCGTGACAAGCGTGCCCTCGAGAGATATGATCTCTGGTACGGAGCACCAGGGAGAGAACAGCAGTTACTGAAAATAGAGTTGAAATTCTTGCCCCACTGATGCTCCAGGAGTTCTGTCATTTCCCATGGATCTTTAAATCCTATTCCCAATTCTGCAGTTTGGAAACATCCACCACAGAAGTTTAGGAAGCCTATGTGCAGAAAGACACCAGCCCTTTCCTCCACAGCATCAGCAGCAAGCTTGGATAGCTGTGTCTCGCCTAGATCTGCTGAGATACCCAGAGCACTGCCCACCGATGAACAGGACCAATCCTCCCCTCCTGTTTCTCCCACGACTCTACAACCTCAGTGCCAGCTCACACTTTTCAGGGAGAAGATCAAATCCTTGGGAAACCCTGGACTTTTGAAAGCTAAATAAGTATTACTGGCTCCAAGTACTTGGTTTTATTTTTATTTTTTTCAGATTTTTCTCAATCTTCAAATTCAAGCAATTAGTCAAATTTTTGCAGTAACTATAACTGACATAAATGATCAAACCAGCCTCTGGTATATGGTTCTGATTTCAGCCACAATCACCCAATTACTAGACTTTGCTGTTACAAGCCAACTATTATGACACAGGAAAAAATATTGAAATGAGTTCAAAAACAAGATCTTAGAACACACACCCAAAGTATTAGCTGTTTTCCAAATGAATAAACATAATAAACCAAGTTTTGTTTATACAGTAAACGTGCTGGGAATAAAACCCCCACAGAATCTACACTTCATTGTTGCAAAGTGAAGAAAAGTCATATGACAGATGGATGCACTGATGTATGGGTTTCCACATATGGAAGTGGACGGTTATAGTCTGAGATGCTGCAGAACTTGTTCAAGAAGCCTGAAGTAAAATACAGTGTCTGGACTACTTCTTTTATTACATGAAGTTATTCTTTTTTCCACAGTTTTAAGAAATGTTTTCCTCATGATTTCTGTCCCTCAACTAATTTTGCCCAATGCAGTATTACAATAAATGTTTTTGCAGATCCAGCTCTTCCCTTCCAATATCTCTTATCGCAGAAACGCTGCCTGGGAGGGACCTCTCAGCCGCCCGCTCAGCACAGGAGCATTGCCAGGGCTGGCTCAGGTCAGCCACGGCTCTGTCTAGCCAAGACTCCACAACCTCTAAGGATGGTGCTTCCACAGCCTGTCTAGACAACCCGTCCCAGGCCTGCACTTCCTTTCTGGTGAAAACTATTTTCCTAACATTCAACTTGCAGTGTCCAAATGGCTGTTTTACAGCCGCTGCCCCCTCGTTTTATTATCTGGCACTAGTAACAGCTCCATAGTCTTGGTAGCTCCCCTCCAAGTAGCCGTAGCTTGCGAGTAGGGAGCTGCTGCACCCCCTTTTGCCCAACCAACCAAGCCTAGCCCCGTGAACCTCCTCGCTCAGTCACATACTGTCGGCTCCCCATCACCTCGATAGCTTTGTGCCCAACCTTCTCCCTTACACCCGGGGAGCTGTAGCCCCCCCTTTTCAGCACCCGAACACTCCAGGAGAACAGGGCATATTTGTAAAGAAAGGAAACAACAGATCTTTTCGCACTTCAGCAGACACCACATCTTGAAGCCTCCCACTTATTTGAGCAAACGTAGGCTCCCAGCAGCCAGTCCTCCAGCTGGCGGTACCTGACAGCTCTGGCAATTGTGCATTATCATTTTACAAGCGGAAATTATGTTGCCATTGGATCACCAAGTACCCCATTCATTCAAGAAAAAACCCCGACAATGCAATCCAACTGAAGGAGAATAAATTAGCCTTTATCCCCGTGCTCTCATATGGGCCTTTTACAGCTGTTACATTAACATCCATCTGCCTGCCGTACTGCGGGTGCCATTCACTGCGATCATTTCGGCAGCGACAGGCTCCTTTCATCCAAATGAAGGACTTGTGTGGGAACAGCTGGACCGAGGCACGCGGCTCCCGGCCGATGGCTCCCGTACTCCGGCGGGACGCGGGAGCGGCGCACAGCTCCGCCTGCCACTCCACGGCAGTTCAAAGAAGAACGTGGCCCCTGTCCAAAAGGGCTTGATCGTGGTTGGTTTCTTCTTTTTTTTTTTCCAAAGCAAAAGGCTCAAAAATCAGAAATAAAGCCAGCCCAAAACCATGAGCTTGATTTATTTAGGTGCTTCATTCAGCAACTCTAAAATAAGAAAAAGATGCTGAAATAGTTCAAGGATCTGGGCTCTAATACTTCACAAATGATACTGAAACCACCCTCTCAGCTCTGCCAGCATTTAGGAAGGTTGTTTTTTTCCCCTCTCACTTTATGGATTAAGGATTGAGTGAGAAATGTCAACAAGGTCTAACAACACTGGTGAAGCAAAACCTTTAGTCCCCTTGATCTCTGAGCCTCAATTCAGAGCCACGTTTGCCATATAACCTTTCCTCCTCACCGCTTTGTCAGCTGGAGATCCCTGGGAGGAGACACCAGAGGCACACACAACAGCAGGAGAAACGCCCAAGTTAGATGATGGCTTCAAACAGAGATGAAAATGGAGGAGATGATGCAATTTATGGAGGATGCCGTGTACTACACGGCAAGGTCTGAAGGGCAGCTGCACAAAAGCTTGTTTCATGTGGGAGCATTCACCTTGACTTACCTGCAAACAATGCAGAGCTCTACTGGTTTTATCTCAAAGCTCCTCATCGTAGTCCACCATAGCCCCTGGTAACTTCACACAATGACAAAAGCCCACAAAACCTGAGCGTGCCACTGCCTGATTCAGTGAGGTGACCTCAGACAGACCTCTTTGGATTACTCACCAACCTCCTCACACGAGTAGAGCACAAAAACCTCCTGTAAGGCTTACTCAAAGTGACCGTAAAGAAACTGGAGCAAAACAAGCACCGCACAGCTTCGTGCTTTCCAGGAGAACCAATTCCATTAAGGACCAGATCACTCCTAGTTTCTGAGCAGTCAGGCATGACAATGAACGGTGCTTTCATCAGACAACAGATGAAGAGCCTTCCCATGGAAAGATTTCAGCACTTCGAAACTGGTTTGGAGTTATCTGCTCTGTCTCATGGCCTGTAGGTGTAACAGGGAGGAATCAACCCCTTTTAATTATTATTTTAAATTAATCCTCAAGTTTTGGTCTGGCTCCAAGACTTTCTCTGAACTCCTATTTTCAGTTGTGTGGAGCTAATTTATATACTGCATTTGAACCAGAATTCATGAGATCTTAGGGAAACAAATTGGTAACAAATTGCTTTGTGCAGCAAAGCAAATGCCAGACCCCAAAGGCCTAACAGGGGTTCCTGAAAAACAGAGGCAAGTCAAAAATTCCCAGGGATTCATCCACAAAGCACAGAAGAGCAGTGTCTGATGGGGCAACAAGCAACTCTTCACCTGATCTCCCACTACTGATAACCTAGTCCAAGGACCCCCCCACTTTTGCCCGTTCCAGCCCCCGCAGTCAGGGCAGATCCCGCGGCAGCGATGCCAGCTCACAGCTCACAGCTTTCCAGGAGCACTGCGGACAGCGAACGCCACCTTCATTGCCGAGCGAGAGCCCCCACTCAAATCAATAACCATTAGAGCCCAAGGCTTAGAGCTGCAGTAACCAAACCCCAGTTCAGCGTGTGCTAAGCGATGCATTTCCCCCGCGTGGCTCGGGCTCTCACCCTCTTCTGACCTCTACCACCCTCGCTCCCTACATACCATTTTGTTACTGACAAATTAAAATCCAGTTAACATTCCTGGAGACTTCAATCAGTGCTCAAACCCCTGCATATCTCAGCAAATGCACTCATCTTCTCGCTCTGAGATGATCACAGTTTTTATTTTTATTATTTTTCGTGTCCTTGCCAGTTTCCATTGCAAATCATGCGCTGTCTGGTGAGCCAATGAAAGGGTAGAATGTTCTCATGCTTGGGAAAGGCACTCAGTGTGGGAGAAAGTTTCTTAGAAGTAGCTACACTTTTTCTAAAAAGAAAAATACAGTACGTACTTGGAACGGCATGAATAGAGCAGGGGAAATGGCACGAAGACAGGGGTGTAGGGAATAATCTGGTGGTAGCCTTAAAAGCTGAAGATGTTTCTCTGCTACACTGGTAATGCAGAAACATCTGGGAGGAGAAGGAAGCAGAGAAAGGAGCCTTTATAACAAGCCCTGGTGTAAAAAGAGAGTGTTTACTTGCTACAGAGAATATGTCCAGTCCATACAGAAAGTCATTCTTAACATCCTCACACGAGGGCTGCCACAAGCAGATACACTCCAGCTCCAGGCTAAACTGCGCTGACAGAAATAAACTTCACCTTTCACGTGTGGCTTCGCACAATACTTCGACTGTTGCCTCAGCACACTACTCGTGCTCAGGGATCCCGCTGCATCTGACAACAGCAGGACCTTGCAGGATGAACGTCAGAGGCTGCAAGTTAAAGCACCTTCCTCTGAGTGCTTCGTGTGCACAGCCCAGGGCGGTCTGGGAACTCCATGAAGGTTCACAACCAGCAGCTGCACTTGTACTTGATAATCCTGAGCTTCACCGAGGCTGGGATTGCAACAGGTTGTGTCAGTACGTGGCACAAAGGCAGCCTTATGCTTCCAGGGAGCGTCAGCCATAGAGCATCACCCAGCACCTGGCAGAGCAGGACGGGAATCGGCAGCACACTGCTGTGGGCTGGAGCGAGCGCAGTGACCCACGGCCCACTTCGGGGACACTGCTGGTGGACGGGGCTGTGACACGGCACCAAAGCAAATCACCTCTTGGTGTGTCCACACAGCACAGAACTGCTTGGTACAGGTCTAATGGTAGAGTGGTCTACATTACGTCCTTTTCAGCCTCTCCTTAACTACAACCAACAAATATAACCTGTAGCAGGGAGGACAGCCTGATAAAGAGATTGGGGATCAGCAGAAGTCTCAGTCTGGCATCTCCCGGCAGCATGAGACTGAATGAAGCAAGTCATATTTTACACCATAAACAGGGGGTGGGGATGTGTGGGTTTGGTTTTTTTTTTCCTACTCAAAGAACTTCTGAATAGGATCAGCTCTGGGAGCAAAGCACAGGCTAAAAACAATTTCACAGAAATACAGGAAGAACCGATGACAACACTTGGGAATAATCACAATGAGTCAAAGCTGCAGAAATCTTCCCAATGCTGCAGGATCACTTGGAAAAACAATCTCTCATTTTCCAAAGACAGTAAGTGATGATAAATGAGGACATAGTTATTAAGAGGAAACTTTGCATCCCGTTTTCTTCTCTCACATCAGAGGATGGGGTCTCTGTGTGCTGAGCACTTTTCTAATGCAATAATTTGTTCACAGGACCAAGAGTAACTCATAACCTTGTCAACAGAGCTGTTGAACACCTTGAAGGACTCTGCAGCTCCAGAAAGAGAGAGCAAGCAGAAGGATACTTATTTTAAGAAAAATCATCTTCTGATTTGACCTGTTTCCAGAGGTTCAGACAGAAGAATACACATGTCTCAAGGGAAACTCTGAAACTCAAAAACTACGCAATTAAAACTGGAATATACACGAGTGCTGAAGGCTGTCCATTGCCTCTGCCAGGGTGGCCAGGAGCTTTAGGCAATCGAAAGATTTTTCTCCCTGTAATCCAGTTAATGACACGTGGCCCAACCCAAAACCGAGCAGCACCACTGAACCAGGCAACTGGCAGCTCTGCAGCTTTCCCTCCCATCGCGGCTCGCCGCTGTCTTCACGCGCGGCGTTCATCTCTCCTCACCTTTTTTCCTCTCCTGCAGGACACGAGCACACTCGGTTCCTACACAGGGCTACCGTGAATTGAAATTCACTCCGACTAGTTGAGGGACGACCGGGGAATGTAAAGCATGAGCGGGGCAGAGGAGCCTGCAGGCGAGCTGCAGCAGCCAGCCCTGTGCTCGGCCAGAGCAGAGCGCTGCACGGGAGAAGAATTACATTCGGGTGGTGGCACGGGGGAAATTATGAAAGCAATTCAGAAGCATTGTAATAAAGTACAATGCACTGTAGTGCTGCTCAAATTCAAAACAGGAATAAATTCTTTCATATGTTAAGTGCTCCCCGAAGTACGGGGCTGCCTAAAGCACGAGGCCCTGTACGGGGGGCACCGTGGGACGTGCGTAAGGTTGGGTCTGGGTGCCTGACACACAACTGCAGCTGAAATTCAAACTGACGTGCCCACGGCTCCTTAGCTGTCCGAACCACAAAAGCCAAATTAAACATTGCTTCAGCTGGAACTTACCCTTTGTGCCTTTAAAACCATTATATTAAAGAGCAGTGTCATTTACGAGCTGGCCGTGGGGAAGGGCAGGTGTCTAACACTGAGAAATCATTTCAGCTCGGGGTGATAAATCCAGTCTATAAACCAAAAGCATCGAAATGAGCTCTGCTTTCAAGCCCACCCTTCTGCTTTCTTTTTCAGTTGCCATTGCTGGGATAGATGCTGAGCTCCAAACCTGAACAAACTCCTAGAGTGGCAGTGGCAGAGCTGTAACCTGAGGTCATGTCAGCATGTTGCTGGCAGCTTATGCCAATACCTGCTGAATTCAATGGAAACCTTGCAGTGGACTTCAGCAAGCCTTGGTTTCCTCCCTAGGTGACACTGCATGTCTTTTTTTTTGCCTCCTTCTTCTTCTAAGCCTCACAGCATCAGGCAGTTAAAAGTGTTATTTAATCTCTAGCCAGCCTGAGTTGACTTCGCAGCAGGAAGCTCGATCTCACCAACAGACCTCGGAGCCTTCCACTGTGAAGTACCCAAGAGGAACATGTGTCACTTGGGGGCTCTTTTAATCATTTCCTCAGGAATGGTCCAAGGACATTCTGATATCTAAATGACTTTAGTTCCCCAGGACAGAGAAGGTTTCTCCTTGCCTCTCAATTCACCCACTGGGGATCCTGCCCCTCTGCTCCACCCTGGGGAGACCCCCCTGCAGTGCTGGGGCAGCTCTGGAGTCCTCAGCACAGCAGAGACAGGGACCTGGGGGAGCGGGGCCAGAGGAGCCCCAGCAATGCTGGGAGGGCTGGAACCCCTCTGCTGGGAGCCAGGCTGGGAGAGCTGGGGGGGTTCAGCCTGCAGAGGAGAAGGTTCCATCTGGGGAGACCTTCTGGGGACCTTTCAGTGCTTCAAGGGCCCTGTAGGAGAGCTGGGGAGGGACTCATTATCAGGGATAGGATGAGGGGTAATGGTGTCAAACTGACAGGGGGTAGATTTAGGTTAGATATTAAAAGAAATTCTTCACTCTGCAGGTGGTGAGACCCTGAGCCCAGGTTGCCAAGAGAAGCTGTGGATGCCCCATCCCTGGAAGTGTTTGAGGTCAGGTTGGAAGGGGCTTTGAGCAACCTGCTCCAATTGCTGATGTCCCTGCTCTGTACAAGGGAGTTGGAACTAGATGATCTTTAAGGTACCCTCCAACCCAAAACCTTCTATGAATAATAAAAAGAGGTCCCCACCCCCCTCAAGAAGCTCAGCTTGTCAACATGCTCTGTTCCCATCCAGTATACTCTCGAGAATTTCGAGAGTCTTCGTCTCAAAGGCCTGACACCCACGTATGGCACTGCCCACTACCCGTGAACACACAATGTATTTACATCAGAAGAAAGTTACTCTACACAAAGAGCTTATAGAAATGGAAAATAAAGCTTTCTCCCTTTCATAAAAGCCTAAAGTGAAGATGACATGAAAACAGGGATGCAGGAGAAAAACAAACCTGTGTTTTTCTGTCTAGAAATCTAAGGCAGGGATCTGCTACTGCAACTGCAGCAGTCCTTCAGATGAAGAATTTTCAGACCATTTCCTAAGAGAACACAGCTCTGAGTTCCTCCTTCTGTGGTGCTAAATAACCCAAGAGGAACAGGGCTGCCTGGCACACACTGATTGCCCTCTCCTGCCACTGGCACAAGGGGCATCTGCACCAGGCTGTTACAGCTCCTCCATCCCAGCAGCTGCAGAGCTTGCTCAGGTCTTGAGAAGAGCCCACCAACACCATTTCCTTGAACACACAGCAGGGTACCACTGCCTACAAGGTTTTAGGTCCTTCTATCCTAGGGAGGAAGCACTACCCTGGAGTGATCCATAATGGGAAGAGATGTGTGTAACCTCACAGGTAATAAGCTATGTATTTGCATCCTTGCACCCAGAAATAGATGAAAATTTGCCTGTTCCTCAAACAATATTCAGATCTGCGTTTGTCATTTAGCTTTTCCCAGAATCATTTGGATGGCAGAACCACAAAACTAGAGGTACCTCAGCTTTGCTGCCTTCCAGCTTGCACTGTTCCTTGGAGTGCCACTTCCCAGTTGTTACAAGCCAAACAGAGAATCCTCTGCCACCAGTTTCACAGCCCCTGCATGGCAGCCTTCTCAGATATTCAGGCTTGGTTAAAACATACAGACTGTGCTGTTAAACAGCCTTTCCATGCAATGCCTGCAAAACAGCCCCGGTGACTGAACACACGTGGTTTGTAAATCCAGCTGGGTGTCCAGCTTCACTGCGAAGGGGACTCTGGCCCAGGGCTTAGAGTCTCAAGGCCTATAATTAGTGATTGGCATTTTTAGGGGTCACAGTAGGCATCCATTGTGCCCATCTGCACAAGTGGTCTCATTTCCTTACATTTACAACCTAAGAAAAACATGAATAAAACTTGGACTTTGATTTTTTTTTTCTTTCCAGTAAACTTCAGGTTTCTAACTCAGCAGAGGGAGCCAGGACATTTAACCACCTGTGCAGCCATGAACTAAACACTTGAGCTTTAAAACCAAGAAAACAAAGTGCTAACACTGCTTAGATAGATGCCTGGGAACCTTCCAACTTCTCTTAGCAAGAGAAGGTTGTGAATGTGCAGCACCTTCCTGCAGTTTCTGCTCTCCCCTACTGTACAGGGACGGGGGAGTGCTGCCTCGTGCAGAAGGATTTACAGTGTCGGAGCCATTCCCGCTGCAAGGAAAGGTGCACCCAGGGGCTTGGGGGGGTCACAACCTCTCTCTGTGCTCTGCTTACTTGACAAAAGGTTGCTCACAAACTGGAAAGCACAGAAATTTCACAGCTAACCCCGCAGGGGTTTCCACTTCTGTTATTCTTAGTATTGCATTGAAGAACTCCACCAGGCCTGAAGAAAGCCCCAGCCTTGCTCATGAAGGCACTTCACGTGCATTGGGTCACGAGTGGCCCCAGCCTGAAGAGCTGTAGGTGTACTGACAACAGGCAGAAGAAAAGCTGTGGTAACCACATTTCACAGGGAGAAAGCTGAAGCTCAGAGGGAATACAGTGACTTACTGATGGCTACACAATCACTGGCAGCCCCAGGATCTGAACCCTGCTACGGTGATTTCCAAGTCCATGCCTCAACTTCAACACTGTCCTCGGCTACTAAAGAAATAAAGGCCACAAGAATTGGCTGCAGACCACCACTCAAATTCTTCGAAGCTAGAGACACAAGGCAGAGGAAAGCATTACTGTAACTGCAGGAAAGGCAAATCTATACCATACCCTGGCCCTTCTTGGACTCTTTCCAAGTCCTTGCTGCTTAACACTCCAGGAACTTTGATTGCAGAGTTGTCAAGTTTCAGTTAATTATCTCTATTTCATTAGGCTCTGACCTGCTCCATTTCTTCCCTGTAAGGCACAGCCCACCTACAGGCTTGGGTCTATGCAGCATCACCTCGAAGCCAGAGCTGATCTGTCAGGGACAGAGCTAACAGGCTGAAGCACTGGGCTCAGGCTGGATCTCCCCAGCCCAAGTGCCTGCTGACTGTTGCACTGTACCCAAAACCTGTGGCATCACGAGGCTCTTCCCTTGTGAGCCAGAGCAGAGAAGTCTGTCTGGCCTCAGAGCGAGAAGCCCCTGCTAAATGGTCAGTTCAAAGTCAGTACAAATAAACTGACATTGCTCCAAAGTGAGATCATTGGCAATTTATTCCTGCCCGAGCCCTACCAGAAAGAAAACAGTGTTTCATGTTGGGGCTTTTTTCCTCCTCTCTCCCGCTCTCATTTCTCATCTCTTTGCTATTTCCATGTGCTTCCCACCACACTGTGATTAATCTTTTCTAAGGCCTAAGGGACTGGAGTAAAGAGGTAAGTCAGACTCTATCAAAGACCCTACAGAGAGGCAGCCAGGATCAGCCCCAGCCTTTGTGGGGCTGCAGCATTCCAAGAAACATTTTCCATCCTCAAAAGTTATAAAGAATCAGAACTTTTACAGCTCATTAGTAAATCATTAATGAGATATTCCCTTTACCTCTCAACAAGCTCCTTGCTGCCCTCCCCCAAACCAACCCTCAAATCCTCCTGTGAAAAAGAGCATTTTGTTTTCGAGGCCCTGCAAACGCCAAACTCCTTTTCTTCCACTCCCCAGCACAACATTTTCCAAGAGCTAAATTCAAGCCCCGCCAGAGCTACTGCCAGGGAGGTGCAGAGCTGGAGCCAACCTGCTTGGCTCAAGCAAAGGGATTACCACACTACGCCACATGTATACCGTGCCTGAATTCTGGCTTTCCAAAAAAACCCACCAAATTATGAAGAGCTGGAGCCCTAGTGAAAGGCTGGAAGATACTTGACTCCAGCAGAGTCTCAATCCACAGCAGAAACCTGCCAGTCTGTCCATCAACGGCAATTAGAGAGAGAAACAGGGTCAGCTTGTGTGGCATGTGCCAGTAAAAGCTTTTCCAATGCAGCCATATAAAAGCACATTCATCAGCACTTCTCACTTGCTGGTGAGAGCTGATAACTGCTCGGCAAGAGCGGTTCCCCTTGGCACAAGTGCCGCCTGTGTGCGGGGCACTCGGGAAGCGCAGGTGAGCCGGAGGAGCAGGTGTACCAGAGATCTGCAGCTCCTGTCCCGACAAACAACCCGGGCTTGTCCCAACGCCAGCTGCACAAAGGGTTCTGTGCCACGCAGATGAGTGCTGCAGGATCTCAACGTTTGACTGAGCTACGAGGAAAGAAACGGGCTCCTGACAGGCGCCCAGCTCCCAGAAAGTCTTCCACAGCATTTGCAAAGATTCGGGGTCTCTTTCAGATCCAAACTTCACAAAATTACACTTGGCTTTAAGAAACAAAAGACGAGTTTAGAGAAATTGGTGGTCACGTGACTTCGAGAGCTAGTTAATTTTTTTTAAGTAAAAAAACCCTCCCATATGTATCTGATGGTATGTTAGCACTTATCCTACCCTTGCCACAGACTCCGAGTTCTGCAAACATTTACAGCGTTTTGGTGTGGTCATTCTTGCAAAATTATCAACAATCTCGCCCTACTTGACAGCATCCCTGAAGTCTGAGCTGCTGACACCTTCTGATTGAAAACAGAATTCCCCGATGAAGGAAAAGAAGTCTGTCCTTGGTTTGGGAGAGAAGGCAGAAAGTATAAGGTTGCTGAAAGACTAGAAGTAAAAGCAAAGAACTCCAAGTATGTTATATATTTAAATATCACAGGGAGTATGGTACTTGGCCATGATGTTTTAATGTATCACTGATAATAACGGGACATGTAAGTGCTAAGCCCGAGTCAAGAAGTATCAGTGCCCAGAAGATGACTGGAAATTCACAGTTCAATTTTGTGCTTTAAATGTAAATCCAAACCAATTATATTCCACATAGATTTGTCTGAAGAATGTTAACTAAAATATTGTCAACACCAGAATATTTCACTCAGGACGTTGCCTCCCATGACATTTTCTCTCAAACTCTTCCAGAGATGCTCTCAAGTCCGTGGGTCAGGAGGAAACGTGGTTAGATCCCACCCGAGATGTACAGTTCATTTTGCAGGGGGCTGGGACTGCAGCTTTGGCTCTTCAGAATAGACAGGCCAGCATCCTGACCCTGGCACAGGAGCCCCAAGTGTCCCACGGACACAATTGTGCACTCCTTGCAGCCCTCTGTAAAGTTGAGGGAGAAAGAGAGAAAGCTGTGTGAAAATGGACATGGTCTTACAACGTCACAGGAAGGAGGGACTGCTTCACGTGCCACTGCTGGGACTGGTACAGAACGATGCTGAACTGGGACCACACCACCTCTCCAGCTGTCCCCTGCTGCTCTGCTTCTACTCATTTAGCCTGATTTCAGTTGAACCCGGGGCAGAAAGTCTGCTTTTTTTCTGTAATATTGGGTTCTCGATATTTTTACAGGTACAAATAGCTGGAGTTAAAACCCATAACAACAACGTCTCGTACAGCCTGGTAAAGTGCCTGGCACCCATGGGACAGACTTTCCAAAACTTAATTCAAAGCTGGATCCCACAGACTACTACCTTAATAAATGAACCAGCAGCTGTGAGTCAGCAGAAGGGGAAATCTTTCCAGATATTTTGAGAACATTAAGATAGCAGCCACCAGCCTTTTTTTAAAGGCACTACTGAGATGCCCTAGTTAGTCAATGGAAAACTACACAAAGAAAAATATTTCTCTGTTTGCCAAAGTTCAAGAAGGGAAACCAGGCAAGATGGAAATCAGCAATTTTGCCCTGACAGTGACATCAAATCTTTCCTAATGGAACCACATGCAACATAAAAGTGATCTATTGCCAGGATGCAAGTGTTCTGGCTGATTTCAAATCAAACTAACTCTAATCTCAAAGTACAATTGGTGGAGCCCTTGTTTATGTACAGCAAGAATTAAATCCAGAATGACCATTTGTTGGAAACCGAGTACTTGTGTTTGCCATCAAAGTTCTGTGGACTTCCCCTCCTTGAGTCTTTCTGGGTTTTAGCAGAGGCTGGATTCACTGGTCATCACCTGTAAAGATGGATTTAAAGCATGCCTGGGCTAGCTGAGTTAACAGAGGGTGCACTCAACCCCCACACTGCTGGTGGAGCCAAAAGCAAGAGGTTTTTCAGGGAGTCTGCAAGCTAGCTAGAGAAGGTGCAGGCCCATCATTCCCTGGCCATCCCTGTCCCAGGGCCCAGCACACAACCCCACTGCTGGTCCCTCTTCCCAATCCTCCTTGTGCCCCTCCACCATCCCTTGGAGGCGCAGAGCAGGCGCCCCACTCCTCGTCCCCCACGTCCCTTGTCCGTGCTTGGACAAACAGCTTTGTGAGGGTGAGGGGGTCAGCAGAGGGGACGTGCCGCAGGGATGGACACCAGCCCGGCTGCAAATGTCACTGCCACTCACACCACAGAGCCAGGCCAGGCAGAAAGGAAATCTGAAGCTATCAAGTAAGGCAGCAAATGCCAAAATATTAGCAGGGAAGTGGTAACAAAGGTCCATTAGGAAAAAATAATTTCGAATTAGGCCATAATTATGCAGAGCAAATGAAGCAAGAACAGCTACAACTAGTTAACAGCCAAGCAAACCCTGCCCATTAAGGGATATTTGCATTTTGAAAGGGCCCAAAGAGACCTACTTTTCTATTTTATTTCTTCAAATATCTTTTTTTGCGGGAAAGGGTAATTTCAATCAAATCTTCCTTTGATTCTTCTTTAGTGAGCACAATCTGGTTTTTTATTGGGAAAAGAATCATCTTTCCTGAACAGTTATTAAAAAAAGCAAGCCACGTATGTTCAATTAAAATTTTAGATAAGATATGAATTCATTTGCAAAATGTGAAGTGCTAATAACCTTGGCATATTTTAGTCAGATGCACTTTGAGGACTACTCTTTTCTCCACAAAACTTATTTTATTTGACCAACTTAAATCATCTCCATGAGCAGTTTTCAAAACAGGGATGTGGTTATGAAGACAATTCCAGCCAGAAAAGACCAGACATTTGTAGGGGGAAAAATTAAGGGAATGTAAATCATTCTCCAATAATTATTCCATGCAGAATATTCTGTTTTGTGATATCCAATACTGGCTTTTTCCAGAGATACTGCCTTCCCTCCCTGGGGATGCTGAAAGCAATTGCAGTATTGAGTTTCAATTGATTGTTAACAAACCCCCAAGCCCGTTCCTACTTTTGCTTCAATCCACTTAGAACAGCAGGCTGAGCTTTTCTAATCTCATTTTAATTTTTCCATGGGGGACTAAGTGTCCCAAAACCTTGCGAGGGGGCTTGACGTTTCTGCTGTAGGATGCAACAACCTGATTCAAAGTCAGTGAAGAAAGAGTGCCATTTAGACTCTGTCCCTCATGGCCTCAGTATGCTCTGGGAAGTGCCCTTAACTACCATCTTTCTCATCCAGCAGAACGTTCTGCCCACATCAGGCCTCTAAATGCAGTTAATGCTCAGCCTTTGAGGAAAAAAAGATCACAAGAAACTGCCTCAAGAGAACAGTCTCATCTTAGCCTGACAGTGGGCAGCAGGGCTGCTTTCCTCAGTTCACTGTTACCAAGGTGGGGCTGGAGTCCCAAATCCACCTCTCCAGACTTCTGCTTTTGCCTATCTAGTAACCACCCAAATCCTAGCCCGTGTCCTCTGCACACAAGGGCTGCAGGGGCAATGTGGCACTCGTTCCCCAAGCTTTACCTGCCCTGCTCTACCTGCTCCACCTCGTACCTTCATCTTTCTGTCCCCATCTCTACCTATCATAGCTACAAGGAGTTGCCCATCAGGCACATTCTCTATCCCCTCGCTGGCTTTCGCCCTCCAAAAAAAGCAAACAAAACCAAGCCACCAAAACAAGTAACCAGAAAAAGCATCCCAGGCACTTGGGTTCCTGAAGTCCCATCCACTCAGGCCTGGTCCCTGTAAATCTCATCCTGTCTGTTCAACTCCAATTCTCCTGCCAGCCACAGAAGTGCCACTGGGGTGTTCAGAGCAGAATTTCACACTCAGCAGATGCATGGGGACAGCCTCGAAAGACTTCTTCAAACAGCCCACATCCTCCTTGAAAAACTCAACCCCTTAACCTGCAATTTCACCCTCCCACCCTACCATAACTCCCTCCCTCTCTGCAAACCTTTTCTCTGCAACTTTGACATTTTCCAACATTGATGGCATAAATACAGGAAATTCCTGCTGCATGTTAAACTGAAGAGGTTTTACAGTAATGTTTCAGACCAGCCTATCAAACCAAGGATAAACATTCTCTCCAGCTCAGTGCTTGACCCCGGAACATAACTTTTGGAGTATACGACAAGACACACACACCCCACACCCCCCCAAATCACATTCAACCCAAGAAACAGTTCCAGCAGAGCAGTCCCTGAACCACCCCACAGCCAGCACCCTGCTAACCAGCACTGCTCAGTACCTCTCCTCAGCAGCTTTATTCTTCAGACTTAATGAGACAGATGCAAACAGCAGGCACTTATTCTCTAATTAACCAATTTGGCTGCCACTTTGTGATCATTAACCCAATGTTGCTGGGTCAAGATTGCACACAAAGTATTATTTCTTTCCTGCACTCTCTCCCTTCCCATCCTAATGTGTGCTGGGCTTTGAAATCAGCTGCTTGCCTCCGTTCCCACCGAGTACAAACCATCTTTGCTCACTCACTGCAGCACCTTACAAGATGTATTCCCGAGATCTAAAAATAAGCTTGTTAGATTATTTGACAGTCAGAAATTAAATGAAATTGGAAGTAGTAATTATTTTCCTGATTATTTAATATGGGGCAGACTTTTATCAAAATATTTTGACATGAGAAGATTTGTGAAAATAAATAGGCAATCAACAAGCTATTGCTAAGGGAAAAGATTTTGTTTTTTTCTTCAGGGAAACAGTATATATTACCTGTCACTGCCATGTGAAAGTCTCATGCTGTAAAACATGATGTGTTAACAGCACTTTATCTAGGAGACAGCATAACAGACAGCTCAACATCATCAGAAGACAGATTCACACAGTGCTGCACCGAATATGGCAGAGGCACCAAACTGTACCCAGTGATTTGGGGACCTTCATGGATTTAGGAGTTCCCAAGGGGCAGAGGCTGGAGTACAGGTCTCTGCTCAGCTCAGAATCCTGATCACTAATCTAAAAACACTAAACAGAAAAGAACCCCATCCACCCATCCATCCATCCTCCTGTCTCAGCCTAGAAATTCTGGACACCCACACCAAGGGAGCCAGAGAGCACTCACTTCTTGAAACATTTATGCCAAATAAGAAGAGGGGGTTTGACAACTTTGTGCCATCTACCATGTCAGTACTTTCCACAAGCTTAAGCCATCTCATGACCCTTCTCCTTCTAGAGGAGGTCCGGGAGATCTGCTGCCCAAGCCAGGTCTCTGTCTGGTTATGCTCATTGTGATTTGTCTTTTGGACTCCAGCCAGGGAGTGCCAGCCACTATTAGTGCAGCATTTCTTCTTCCCTAAGCAGGTAAACCAGGTTTTTCAAGATCTCTATGAAGAGTCTTGGGATCTGCACCAGATCAGCCGTTAGAGTCAGCTGCGAATGCACAGCACCAGTTTGTTACAGCACAGATAGCTGCTAGCATCATTACTTTCTCCCTTCTAAAAAGAACAACACATGAAATGGATTGTATCTGCTTTTGGAATAGCATTAACAGCATTTTCCTATGGCTGCCTCTCTTTTGGAACTGGTTTGTGTAACACCTCCTAGAAATACGCTCCATGTGTACACCAACCAGCTACACCAACTACACCAGCAAGATGCTTCCACTGGGGACAACTGGGAGGCAGAGGGCAGAGAGATCCATCCACACACATTCGTTAACACCAACAAACACTTAGATGGGCTGTGGTCAAGCCAGGTGAATTGTTCCAAAACAGCAGGACAACTCCCATCAGACTTACACAAACTAGGTCTGGAAAGATTACATTGAGCACAGAAAACACACACCTCCATTTGGAAAGGCCTCATTTAGCATCTGGTGTGGTGTGTCAGATTCCATTTGAGATACTGGGCTCCAGAGACCAGTGGGAGAAAACAACACACTCCAGAGTACATGTGTAACATGAGGAGTTAATCCCACACAGGCATTCATCTTTTCAAAGCATATATTCCTGACAGTTTTGGAAAGCACGCTTACAATTTCCATAATGTTTGAAAACATACAGACACTTTCTCTGTGTCACAGCGTCTTGAACTTCTGAAGCCCTTTTCGTGACACCATAAACTTCTCCTTGGAAGCACAGTATGATGTCAGAGGATGTAACAGTACAAGAGGTGAAGAGGAAAGCTGTGGGAGCATTCAAATAACTTTTTCTGGCCTAAAAAAGAAATAAAATAAAAACTGGAGTTTGATCCAAGAACATTTTGTTCATTTGCTATACAGGGGTGCCTTTTGTATGAGCACAGACTGTTTTGTGGACTCTGGTCCTCTGTAGTTACCATGAAACGGGAAATACACAATGAAGCTAGTGATGTGTTATCATCTAAGATTTCTATGAATGCTATTTCTGTCTTGTGTTCACAGTGACTGCTGGTCAAACATTCATCCACTACAACTTGATAAAAACAGGAGTTTTAAAGAATTATCACAGCTATTTATAGATTATTTTCTTTTCCATCTTTTATCTTGCCTGAAGAGTTGGCGTGATAACGGCTCAGTGTTCGGGTTTAAGTGAATCTTCCAAAATAGCCTCTTTTCAAGCTGTTAGTTTCTCACACATTCATCAGGGTTAAAAATATCCATATTTTTAATAAATACATACACTTTGATGTCATCCAGGTAAGCTTTATGCAGGCATAACTGAACTGCTGTATCCGTCCCCTTCAGACTTGACTCGTGCCATAGTTCCAACAGAGATTTAATGAACAAGTCAAATCTGATGCAAGCTTTCAGAAGTTTCACAGCTCTAATCAGTATCATAAAAGCGTGCTAGATAATTACTGGAGTGTTAAACTGATATTTATCTCTGTAATCCCCCTGATGAAAGAACAAGATTTCACAAGAAGAGTTTATATTTAATACCATATGCAAAAAAAGGACATTCTAGCAAATGATTGAAGGCCAATGTTGAGCTGTTAACGACCACCAGACTGTTTACACCTTCCCCCTTGCCTCCCCCTGGGGAACGCTTCTCTAAAGTGACCACCCTGGCTGTCACCAGGATTGGGCTCAGAGTTATTCTTCTCCCTTGCCTTCAGCACGCTGCTTTGCCCCTCATTTATTTATTCCATGCTCTTCAACCCCTGCTCTCTCAAATGCATCCCAGCCTTTCCCGCTGGAAAGGATCATTTTTGCAAGAAAGAGCTGTCAGCTAGCAGCCCATACCTCTGCCTCTGAAGAAGGCCTATTGTTCCCTCAGGGCACTGACACTAACATCATGCCCATCACTTGATGCAGACTCCGCTGACACCTCTTCACAGAATATTCCTGGTTGGAAAGGACCTCCTAGATCAAGTCCAACCGTACCTTCAATAGGGCTGTGCTGATGAGGCTGAGGCTGGATGTGTTCATATATCTGAAGGACAGAGCCCCTGACCCATCACCACAGCCTTCTACTAATCTCCAGTACTCCAATCCTCTGAATAATGTTTTAGTTTTGTTGGTTTTGTTTGTTTTTTTTTTAAGTATGGTCAAAACATTCTCCATTCATGTGTCAAACAGATCAAGAGCCTCAAGATTCCAGAAGAATACCAGTCAGCAGTTTCCATACAGCTCTTGCCCCAGTGAGCAGCATTTCAGCAAACCCAAGTCTCTGAACACAACGCACCATTGCTAACAGCACCGAGCAGCCTTAGGAGGAGCTGATGCTGCTGATCAGTGGTGGGCTGTTGGAACAGGCTGCCCAGGGAGGGGTTGAGTTGCCATCCCTGGGTGTGTTTAAGCATCACTCAGATGTAGTGTTGGGGATATGGTCTAGGGGTGAACTTGCAGAGTAGGGTGAAAGGTTGGACACGATGATCCCGTAGGTGTTTTCCAACCTCGATGATTCTATGCTATTGTTTTTACTCAGTTTAATCTTGCAGTTTCAAAAGCTCACTAAAACCAAAGCCCCAGAGGTGGTAAACACATCTGGGGCATTTCAAGCTTTTTTTAATACCCCAGGCAGGGCAGAGCAGAGCTGCTCAGCACATCCCTTTCATCAACCACCTTTCACTGGATCATTACATTGCCACACCTACATAGACACACAAATACTTTTCATTAAAAAAATAGTTACAAACAAAACCAAGTGAACACCTCAAGAAGAATCCGTGGATTTCAGCAGTAGAACAGGTCTCCATATGCCGAAGGAAGGGAAGTAGAGAACAGATGGCTTTCTTGCTTTGTCTTCACACTGCTTTCATACTTTCACTACTTCCTACTTTGGGTTAATATTTTGATCCAAACCGAGTGATTAACAACAAGAGACAGACGGAGAATTGTATTTCACTCTAATTAGGCAGACACAATGAGGTGAGTTCTCAGCACGGTACAGAGGAAAATAAAGCATCCGTAGCTCCATTAGTGATATTTCCTATGCACAGGGGAATAACTTTTATTCCAATATGTGCAATAGAAAGAGAATTTCGAAAAGCCACAGACACACAAAAAACCCAGAGTTTACAATGTCATTAATGAAATAAAATATCACGAGGCCTTTTTTCAGGACAAGACTTCTCCTTAGCTTCAAGCACTCTTTTACCTACCCCATCTCTTGGAGAATGAAAAAACTGGTAGCATCCTATTTCAGTGCTGGAAATAACAATGGATTTGCTCTTTTTAAACAGTTTGTGTAAGAAAACTGCCATAAGCCTAGTTTTAAACGGACTTCAAAAACCTTCCTGAACGTTTTGTGCAGCTGAAGAGTCACTGGATGTGTGCTGACTGCATCTACACCCACAATGAACCAAGCACAGGGATGGAGGACACCACTGATGCCACGAAATCCAGTGACAGACGTGTAGGCAATTGCACATGGAAAACAAAAGAAATGGAGCTCTGGGAAAGGCAAAAGGCTCTGCAGACGGGGTGCAATCTGGGGGCTGATCTGCTGAGATTCACGGGCATGCCCACAACCATCTGCCTACCAACACTAACAGTTTTACTCCTCTGGTTTGCTCACGACTGAGGTGCTGCCACGTGCACAGGTCAGAAGGGACTAGTTTGTGGCAAAACACGCGACACTGAGTTAGGTATGCAGCAAACAAAGCCCAGATGTTTGTAGTTCCAGGCCTGAAGGTGAGAGCACACATGCTTGTACAACCTTGTCCGAGAGACTTGCTACACACAAAGGCTGTAGAGAAGTGAGCACCCTGGGCCCTTGTACTGAATTTGAAGACTGACATGGAACTTGGATCAAGAAAAACAACCCATGGAAGGGTCTACAAGACTCTAGTCCTCTCCAAGTCCCCACACTGACGTTGGGGAGGTGTCTCAGTAAGCTAAGGCATGCATCTCACCTGCTTTCCATGATGTTTTTGCTCTTAAACCAGCTTGTGCTTTATAAATGACAGCAAAGTGATGGCTAACTTATTATTGCCAAGACAAAAAAAATACACAGGAAGTACCAAAAATAACACGAGGTCTGTTGTGCTCAGTGCAAGTAGCAGGAGTCTGACCAGCCACAGACAAGGTACCGGCCAGCAGAGCCCGGCCAGGGCATATTTGAGGTGTGCAGGACAAGATCTGATGATTCAGCTCTTCCAAAGCTCACCCTGCTCTATTTACAGCAAAGTACAACGACCTCTCATGTCCCTTCCTCTCTCCCCTCCCAGAAGCATAGGAATTGCCATGGTGACTGATGAGTGGCCCAACAATTTAATACCCTGCTGTCAACAGGAGCTGGTACTCAGTGCCACAAAGGGAAAATACAAGGGCCCCGCCGCAGGCAGTTAGAGAACAGCTAGTCAAGAGGGAAAGTTTCCCCCAAACCCCTTGCCATTTGATACTGGCTTATGGCTTCTGTAGCAGCAGCCCCAGAACCTGCAGGAGGAAGCATCAGAGCACAAACACAGCATTAAACGTGGGCTTACAGGCAATGGTCAGATCCACCATGGCTTCATTGGACTGCTGCCCTGCACAGCGCCACGCTCCCCAGCTGCACCCTCGGGTTCCAGTCAGGAGGGTTTGTTCTGCCCCTGCACGAATCTCAGCTCTTCTGTGAGGAGCAACAGTTCCCCACATCATGAAGACCTGGCCTATAGTGACAACTTAATTACAAATGCAGGTCTTAGGCTGCCTTAGGCAAAGAGACACAAGCCTGCTTGGAAGGGGCCCACGGATGTCCTGGGAGCTGCCCCAGTCCAGACTTTAAAGGGATATCCCTGCACGTATGCTCCATGCAGAAGCTCCGTCCATCCATCCACAGGAGGATGATGTTTAAAGCTGGAGTGGCCTGGCAATAGAACTGGATGCTATTATCACTGGCTTGAACCAGATGTCAAGGGCTCAGTCAGAACCCACAATCGGGACAAGTTTTCCAGAGGATTCACCACTCGTCACAGCCAGATCTTGGGTCTTCCTGGAAACCTACAATTGCCTCTGCACACTGACAGCAGAGGGACAGACAGCACTGGCCCAGACAGACAGAAAAGGTGCCCGACAGTCTTTTACAGAACTATTCTGGACCAAGACTACTTTTCCAGTTGTGATGGAGAACTCTTTCAGTCAAAGAAAGCAGCATATGGAAAACCCCCGGCACTGCATGTTCTCATAATTTTTGGAACACTGTAAATATTTGAGTCAGTAGATCTTAATCCATAAACACAGCTGGACTCAAGAAACAATGATGGTAACTTATTATAATTTAAACAATTGTGTAACAAAACAAACCAATGATAATCACTTTGGTTTTCTAAGGACAATAGGCACAACCTTTTCACCAAGTTAACATGATGGTATGTGTAATTACATAAAAAATAAACTTACATATGCTAAGATAAATTATTCTCAGCTTTTAAAGAGCACTGTAGAGGAATGACAGTGGAAGAGAAAAGCTGTATGGTGCAAAGCCAGCATTTCATATAATGTACAGAGCTGGAATGGTAACTGCCAGCCAAAGGACATCCCTGTTCCCTTCTATCCTCTTCCAGAACATATTCATTTAATTGCTTTATGACCAGGAACATCATTCCCCCAAGTTCACCCTTAATGTAAGCCCTTGCGCAGAGTTTACATACAAGGAACTAGTGGCTGATCTCTGCTGTAATTAAGGAGAAGAGCATTTATCCAAACTGCCTAAGAACAGACCTGGGCACATCTGAAAATAAGTTAATGGGGTTTAAGTTCTCTCCTAAAAGTTCAAATAAGTTCATTTCCTTCTTATTTCAATTGCTTCTTAGCATTTTCACAAGTGTTTGCATTCAGCAGTATAACTTAGAAACAGAAGTAAACACAAAAGGATTCAAATCCATTTCAGAATTGTCCTAAGCAGGCTGGGTGCTGTTCTGAGGTTTTCACCAGAGATGTGAAGTGCATTCAGCTAACAGAGCACACAGCCAAGACAGAAACTATGCGAAACCAAACCAGGATTTAAATGCATACACTTCTTTGTAAGCAAAATCCTGATTGTGGCTATAAAGCCTTTACTGCTTTGCTAACACCACCACACACAAAACAATCCCTTCTTGGACACGATGATCCCGTAGGTGTTCAAGACATAAGATTCCTACCCAATCTTCCAGAATCTACAGTTCAGCTGAACCCTGCAAGTAAGGAAGGCTAAAGCTCTTCAGACAAGCATTACAGAAGTCTGATGTTCCAGAACTGCAACAGCTGTACTACCAAAATTTGGCCCCTTCAGTCTGGACCCCTTTGAAATGACAGTGGATAAATACAGAGCAGCTACATAAATGCTATGAGCCCCAACTTCCAGCTCTCATGAAGTCATCAGTGCCAAATAACACAAGAGCTGTTATCTAGAACTAGTTCCTTATACCAGGAAAATTCTGAGTTCTAAAATTGCTAGTCCAAAAAGGAGCACATGAGCAACACGGTCTATTTTCCAGCTCCCTCCCCTGCAATGAGACAGATGAGCCATATTAACTGCAACTTTCAAAAAAGAATAAACATATATATAATCAACTATGGAAAACGTCAGTTCCATAGCACAAGTCTGGCAAGTTATAATCAACTAAAATCAGCATCTTATAATAGGAGCTGACAGGGAAATTCTAGCTACTTGTGCTGCTTATAAATGCAAACATTATCTGGCAAAGGGATGAAGCCACAAAGCTGAGATCCAGTGCTGACTCGAATTTCCCCAATTTTCAGGGAATTTTGGTACAGGACTTCAGTTTGGTACAGGTGGAAATGTACCTAAAGCAGAAATAAAGAATGAGAAGGCCTAAGAATAAGCAAAGGTTCAAAGGACCTCTTTGCATGTGGATTAAAGCTCCTTGTGCAATAAAGAAAACCCCAGTACAAGATGGTAATGTGGGTGCCTGCCATGTGGCCCCTCAGTCAGCAAGCTGCTCTTCACACCAGCAACATTGCTGCTGCTCCATCTGAATCTATCCGAGCATTCTTTACGAGGGAATAATACATCTAGAACAATGACCACATTAATCCAGACTCCATGTGGCAGGGTCTGCCAAACAACCACTAACGGCCATCTATGCAAGTTCCTAAATGGGAGATCATTCACTGACTTGCAAATGATGTCACTCTCCAAACGATGGAACATTGCTTTCTTCTTGTGGCTTTGCCACCCTATTTCTGCAAGGCTGCCAGGCAGGTAAACAGAATTCCACTTAATCTGTCTGCAACTCAAAAAAAAATAAATAACACAACAACCTACAGCTTATCCATCAAGGCCAGCATTTGCAAAGATGAGTGCTTACCATTGGCCATCTCAATCCAAAATTAGGAACATAAATAAGTACCCTGCTGTTTTAAAGCCTTGCAATAGGAATCCTATGCTCCACAGTGTTTTCCTTCTCCCTGCTGCTCTTCAGGGAGAAACTCGAGGGGAGGAAGAGGGGGACAGGGAAGGGGGACATTGTGCTACCTGGATTCATTACCTCCCAGAGTTCAGTCCACTTGCACAGCAGGAGGACTGTCTAGAGAACAATTATGCTCCACTGAACCCTCCAGCATTGTGAAACTTATCTTCATTCCACATTACTGCTGATGAGAGAGAATGAGGAGATGAGTGACATGGTTGAGACCAGAGAGTTCAATCTGCTTTAATCAGAAAAGCAATTGCACCTTGTCCATCTTCCCCAGATGTCACAGAAATGCTCCAAACCTGAGGAAACTTCCTGATGAGTATTTCAGGAAAACTTATTATTCTGACTGGCTTAATGCTTTCCACAAACAGGAGACTTCAAACAGTAAACAAACTTTTAATCAAACCATTCTTGGCCATCTCTATAGGCTAGAAGTAGTTTTCCTACCACATAAGTTTGCAACTACAAGCCAAGAGCTGCCAACATGACAGCACAGCTCCAGCACTACCACCAGGAACATTTTTCTCATCGTTTTCTGCACGACAGATCCATGATGAGTGCTCAAGGGAAAAGAAAGGAAGTCGCTTGAACTTGGAGAGTGGGAACATCACAAGTACTCACCCTACACCCACTGGGGTCAGCAGCAGAAGGGTGGGCCAAAACGTTTTTGAAAGTTTTTGCCTTATATGTATCAATTTCAGGAGTCAAGTCTGAGGGATCAAAAGCATCCTCCTCACCACCCAACAGGACCTAGTCTCTGGTAGAATCCCCTCCTCTGCTGCCCATCTAGGACAGTGATGAGCCACAGACCACTCTTCAGCTTCTGACCACCCTGGCACAGGCCTGAATGAACCTTGCCCAAGGTACCAGGCAGCCACGCAGCACCTCAGACCCCTTCATTTGTCAGCATGGAGCAAAACAGCCTCCAAAAGGGCATCAGGACACCCACCCGTGCCCATCTTGCCTAGAGCAGGACACCGAGGGAACTTTCACCCGGCGACAGTGAATTACACACCAAAGTCCAGTGGAGTCAATGCAGATATTGAGGTCTCTTCTCCCTCTGCCACACAAGAAGCATTTTTCTGACTCTCCACCACCAGCGGGATCTTACACGCAAGGGCTTAGTCTGATGTGGACAGGCACACAGCAGTGAGAATGCTGCTACTGTCTTGGGTAGGATCAGAGTTAGGCCAAGACTAAAATGCAAACAGAGTTAATTGGGCTACACGAGGCTAGAGCCAAAGCCCTCTCAAGCCAGTCTTTCCTCACTTTGTGGTTTAAATGTTTAAGTTGCCGAAGCACAGACAGTGCAAACTGCAACCAGTTCCAGTTGAACCTAACTTCTGGACTCTTCCTTCTCAGTTCTTGTATTTCTCCTCGTATAGTCTTCCCTCAGTACTATTTTTGTGAATTATTCACATCAGAAATAGTGAGTCACAAAAAAGTACATAAATAGCTACTTATGTTACAGGAGAGAATCCCTCCCTATTTTGAATCTGCTAAAGGCCTGATGGCTGGGTCCCTCAGTCTGTCATTTCCAGAGTCCACTCACCCAGCACCCAGGGGAAAACAGCTTTTGGGGGTGGGAGGGTATTGTTTTTTACTGAAAATAATCCAGAGCAAAACAATTTAAAAAGAAACACTAAAGCACATGAGAGAAAGCAAAATTAAAGATTTTTCAGGTAATTCTGATAATAAAATGCCATTAATCATGTCAAGTGAGCACCAAACAACCCAGGTCAATTTGAAAGTCTCAGGCCAGGTATCTGAAGAGGCAGTTGCAGCTGGTTTAGTCTGTGCTCAGAACATCTGCAGGTTTGGGTTGACTGCTGTTGCTTTTTTCCCCTGAAACACACACAGCAATGTGTAACAACTTCCATATTTCTGTGCTTAAATAGGTCCCCAAAAGGCAACGAGCACGGTGATCTGTGCCTTTGTACCCCCAAATCCTGCTCTGGCATTTCACCTCTGCTTAGCTGAGCCTTAATCTCATGCACAGCTTGTTTGCAGCGAGTCTCGACACGCCTCGACTTGCCTACGCATTTAGAACATAAAATACAAATGAACTCCTAACTCACACAGAGCATTTTGACCCCAGTTTCCACAGAAGCAGCTTTGGGAAGGCTGCTGTTCCTTACAGGATGGTCCAACATGTGACGAGTGTGCAACTTGGATCTCACACTGGAGCTACTTTACCTCCTGCTTCTTTGGCAACTGCCTTTTCCTGCCAGTCTGCCGCCTCTAAGGCTGAAGTGGCATCAGCATCACATCAGCCACACATCTTTTCACATCTAACTCTGAGGATAATTTGTTGGATAGGACTCCTGGGCTAAAATCAGAGAGATGCCAGGTTCCCCCGCAGGCAGTGATGGGATCTCAGAGCAGTGGAAGCCTCCAGTACCCAAAAGGATTGGATTCAGACTTTGAAGAGCTCCCTCCCCCCTTAATGTCTATTCCAAAATGATTTGCAGATTTTTATAGAAGTGCAGTGGAGATGAAAACTAAGCATTACCAAAGGGGAAAAAAGAGTGAAAAATACATTTTCAGTTAAATTTTGAAAAGTCAATGAGACAACAAAATATGGAAAAGTTGTTCCAGATGGCAAGAACATACTCAAGGAATTTCATTTAATCACATTCATGCAAGATGTTTTGATTTGGATGACTTATATCAATTGCATACTTAATTTAACAGTCCTTCCTACCGAAGTAAATGTAAAGCTCCCAGGAGCAGGAAAGAGTCTCAGTGCTTCTAAGTACAGTATGTATGGAGCAGTCTTGTTGCTATTGTCTTGAGGAAAAGCAATGGCTCATCAAGACACTGCAAGAACACGCCAGTTTTGAAAGCAGCCTCAGGGGCACGTGTCCCCCTGGGTTATGACTTCTCTGGTCACTGAGCTACCAAGACAACTGTCACCTCCCATGCCCTACCCGATAGGTAGGATGGCCAGGCCCAAAAGCCTTGGAAAGAAGTGTGATGGGCTGCGAGAGAGAAGGAACTCTAGATAAATAGGAAGGTTCCAGCTCTTATAATCCAATTTTCATGCAGCAAGCTCTTGCCCCAAGGTTATCTGCCAAAAGGATGCTCCAGAGATGCGTCACCAAGACAGCCCAAGCCACTCAGCTCTCCTCAAGCAAACAGGCAAAAGCCTCTTGGAGAAGTCAAAGAAAACACTGAGGTTCCACTTGGAAGGAAAATTTCATGCTCTGCCCAGGTTTTCCCCATGCTGCAGTCATTTAATCCACCTTCCAGAAAAACCTAATAGCTCCAAGATAATTCTTTATCATTTACGGACAGGTGAGGTTCCGAAGACCCTATCTGCCTGAATAAATTCCTTTGTAAAGCCTGGGAAGGGAACACAGATAACAAGACCAAGCAGATGAACAGGTCAGTATAAGTCCCATAGAACAAATTTTCTACATTTCAAGTAAAACATTTTCTATCTGTGAGGCCACAGCACCCCTCAGACACAACCATTACAAGCAGATTATTTACAGAGCAGTTTTCATTAGGAGTTGACAGTTTACACCTAAAGCACACACCAAAGTTTGTAAAGATGTGGAGAAACTCAAGTCACCTCGAGAGCACTGCAAATGCAAACTATCTTTTTTTGCACAGCTTCTTCCTGCAGCTGTACTCTGAAGGGAGATATACATACACATGCAGGTATGTATATTAGTTATTACTAGAGTAACCGCAATAAGGCCTTTTGTTTGGCGACTGTTTATTTCTAAGAAGTGAAGCATGAGGAGATGTAGCTTGCCAGCTGCACATTTCGCTTTCCCATATCCCCAAACAGAGATTTAAAAGAGCCTGTTTATCAGATCTGTATCTAACTCGTATTCCACTGTGAGGTCTAAAAAGGAAATTTCCATTCTCACAAACGTTCCCCTTGTGGGGCATTACCGTCTGTTCTGATCATTGTAAAGGGTCCCTCTTTCCTTCTAGGCCAAAACCCACTGAAGCATTTCTTTAATGACTAGAAAACAAAAGGCTGGAGGCTTTCTTGCCTTAATTTATATACAAATACATTACCAATTAAAAGGTAACTGAAGAATAGAGCTGATAATGGAATGCCTTCTGCAGCCTCAACTGTAGCATTGCTACTACGACATTATAATAATTAGTTAATTTACCCTCTAATTTGACTCATTTTGCATTGGCAGACTAGAAGCTGCTGTCTACATGATTTCTCACTGAAAACTGTGGTTGGGGAAAAAAAAAGATTTTTTTTTTCCACCACCCACCCATTCTATGCATGACCTTTTCCCTCTTCTCTTCACCACCACTGTAGATCTAGAATACATCTTCACGAAGACAAATGGAGTTATACTCCACATCCACTATGCGAGTAGAATTTTATTCAGTCTGGCTGAAGAACACCAACCTGGTGGATTCAAAACTGCCCCGGCATCGCAGCCAGCCCGCTGCTGCCACTGCTCTTGTGCTGCTGCTGGGCTCAGCTCAGAGAAGTTTGCAGCAAGCTTCTCTGTTGAACAGAGGCCTTTCCCTTCCACATGCCACCACCATCACTTGCAAAGGGTTCATGGTAAGTCCATAAATTCCCTGATTATTCCTCTTGATATTCAACATAACATCCCTTCTCACCCAAGCTGCTGGGATGGATGGAACACCTGTAGCTCAAACGCTGGGGGTAAAGAGGTCGAAGCAAAACTCTGCACTTCAGCAGTGCCCTCATCTGACAGATGTACATTTCTTTCTATCAGGAACCAACTCTTTTGCTACCCCACCTGTGCAGCCAGATGTCAAACAGTAATTCAAGCCATTAGAAAGTCACTTCAGAACCTGTATGCTTACAAAAAGGCAGTGAGACAAAAGCTGAAAGAGGTTATGTTCTAGTTCAACACTTGGAAAAACCCCATCTTGCCTTTTCAAGAGTTCTATTTAGCTATATAGGCACCACACTTGGGATACCCTTTATTTCTCAAGTCAAGCTCCATTCTGGTGGCTTCCATAAGATGAAACCCACCATCATCTAAAAAACCAAAACCAAAATATGTATAACTCAGAGCAAGCATTTGCCAAAATGTTATCCTTCAGCAAGTCTTTTTAAACAAACATAAGGAAATGAGATGACCTTTAAATCGCTTGACATGTACTAAATCTACTGAAATTAGGAAGATTCTCTGGAAAGAGCTAATTTTAGTACTCACAGTATATTTTTAGCATATGTTAAGAATATTTTGTATACTAGAAGAATGCTGTATGCACTAACACTTTGGGGATTTGGTCAGGCTTTGAAAGGCTAGGGTTTAGGTTAAAGGGCAGTAGAAGTATTAGGTGGATGGCTTGAAGCAAGCAGGAAATAGCCACCATGAGCCAACTGAAGCTTGCACGGCCTGGCAACCACCCTTTTATTACCCCCATCCTCTTTACCTTCAAAAGGAGAGCTTGGGGCTTCCCTGGCAAATTCCTTCTCCCACCCACCAGCTTCAGGTTCTCAGACACAGAAAGTAGGGGACAAGTGACACAAGTCTGATCTGCAGGCTGCACAGGCAGGTTGGAACAGGCAACTGAATCCCAGCCCTAAACCAGGGTGAACTGCCTCATCCCATGGTCCCTTTTCCAGAGACGTGAATTCCATATCCAAACAGAAGGCAGGCAGCAGAACAACAAGTATCACGGGAACTGGTGCTGCTGAAACTGCACACAGAAGGAAAACAGGCAACACAGGGGCTGCCTAGCGAGAACCCCAAGAGACCCTGAGCACACACAGGGTGCCTAAGTCAAGGCGTACGCCGGCAGTCGTGTAGCAGAGGGTTTGCTGGAGACCTCTGCTTAGCGTAAGGAGTTTGCTCTCTAACAGGAGATTTGTTTCACTGGAAGAAAGGACTGCAGCCAGTCGTTCCAGCCTGAATGCCAAGAGCATTCTTTTTCGGGCTGTATCGCTGATGGGTGTGATGAGCAGCAAGTTTCATGGGGCACACGCAGCCCAGCCCAGCTCCACGTGGTTTCAGAGCTACACTCATCTGCACCATCACTCAGTTAGGTGACAACACCACACAAGCTGCTGTAAAGGGGCACCTGGCGCTGCAGTCCGAGATGTGGTGGTGTAAAAACATAGTGGACTCCCACAGAAAAGACAGATGGAAGCTAGATCCACCAGACAGGTGTGCCTACAAGCTCAGACTAAACTAAGTAGGCTGAGCACCACATCTACATCAGAGCGGTGCGAGCCCACAGTAAGGGCGGACAAGGACGAAGGAGAACACAAGGAGAATTTGAAAGAGGCTACATTTCCTGGACCGTGACAATAACTCTGGAGAACTGAGGGGCTCAATTAGCAACTTTCCAGCTAGTAAGTCTGTTGCTTAAGAAAGGCAGCACCGTGAAAATTGAGGCAAAAATGAGAAGACAGGTAAGATACCATCCATTAAACAGGCAGTTCTTAATGGTAAGAAATTGAGAGCAGCCAGCACAGTTCTCCCTGTTTCTCACTCACACATGGGTGCATTCCCTGCAAAGCTCATACAGGAAAAGTTTTCAGGGTTTAGAGACATAGGCTGTGCTGTCGTTTGTTCCTGACTAAATCAAGGAATTGCTCTACTCAAGTTTCCTAAGAGCAAGAGCACTGACTAGAGATACACTCAAACTTAGTAATGCCTAATTCAGTCTGCAGCAGCTCACACTTCATTCCCCCCCTCCTCGGGGTAATTCCTCCTTGGAAACACTAGCAGCTCCCTGGACCAGTTTCTGTGGACCCTCCTGTGGAGCACCTCGCCCCTGTGCTCTACACTCAGGAATTTCACTTCATAGCAAGGTGTGTAAGAGTAGGTCACTGCAACAGACAAACTGCATGGGCAAAAACACCAGGAAAAAAAAAACAAAAACAGAAACAAGGACTTAAATTGCACACAAGCTGATCTTCCAGCCCTGCAGTTTGTGAAGTTGTTTTCATTAGAAATAAATCAGAGTAAGGACAAAAGTTTCACGTCTCCATCTTTGTCCTGTGTAAGAGAACTCCAGAACAGGAGTTCTCCAGAACTCCAAGGACCTAGCTCAGTGCCACCATCTGAGAACAGATCCAGCTCTCATAGCAAGGACTGCCTGTTCAGGAGACATCAGTGATGCACAGTCACGAAGTTAAGGCAGAGAATGTTTGGACTGCTAGCTCAAGATGCTCTCCAGGCTCTGTGGTGACCCAGCTGGTCATTCCTGATCTTGTTTGTCTGAGCAGCAGAACAGTGCAGAGATCAGGGTGGTTATGAGTAAGCCAGCATCTATGTGTTTGTGTTGACAGCATCTTCCCAGAAATGATCACAGAACCCGAGCGGCACACGCGAGGTCGTTAGACTTTTCTATACATATTTCAAATCTCATTCCAGATGAAAGCCTTTTGGTAACTTCCTGTGGACAAAGACCTACAGAAGCTGCTGCTCAGCACAGGCTGCACTCAGTGCACGTATTGAAGGATTGCAAATAAGTGTTTCTTCGCCAAGTATTTCCACCCATGGGGTGATTTGTTTACATACCCTGTGGTACACGATCAGCAGTTACTGGGATACACTGTGCCTCTAATGTTGGAAACCTAGCGTGCCACATGCTGGGAATCAGGTAGCCTCAAACTGTTTGACTTCAGAGAAGCACTGCTCCAGATGTGAAAGAGCATTATCTTCCCTTTTTGGAGATGACTTTCCCCACGATTCCCTTTTCCCCCTACCTAGAAATCCAAAAGCTAAAGTTAGCAAAGGCACAGCGAGGAAACACAAGGAATTATATGGTCCCTGCAATACAGAAAACAGTCAAATAACCTAGGGAAAAGCGACCAAGATAACTGTGAAATCTGCAGTTCTCTGGAAAGAGAAGAGCTTGTTTTTCAGAACACGGGGGTGAACCCACACTTTACTACTACACAGGGAAGCCCAACGATGGAAGCATGTAAGTGTAGATTGTTCTGGCCATCTCAACTGCTTTGTTTCTAAGCCTTTGGTGAGAAAGGGCAAGATACATTCAGCTTATACACGAGGACTTCTGGGAGACCCAACAGGAGGCAGAAAAATATTTGAGGAAGAACACTCTTGTGCTGTGACATCACTTGCTATCCCAGCACTACGGTGCTCTTGCTTTCAATCCATAGCATTTACATGTAGCCCACTGTCATTGTACCCAAAGTTCTTCCTTGTGCAAGGACTACTCACCTATTTTCCTATGCAAGAAGCTACAAAGAGACTCGGATCTTGAGTACAGCACTTATCCAGAGGGTATTTACCCAGGCTTTGGTTCGAAGACTGACACTGGTCCAAAATGACTTGTCCAACCCTACAGAGCTCATCTCTGCCATTTTTCCCTGTCCTCTTTTCCTGCCACAGCACACTTCTGAACAATGTCAACCCCGCTGGTCTGTGACCACTGGCAGCAGAGGACAGGCTGTGTTCAGAATATGACACACCACGGGCACAACGGCAGCCGGGGTCCACATGGCTTCTCGTCTCCATCACCTCTGCAGAGCCTTAAACAGTTTGTTCAAAACAGACATCTGCCTCCTCATGAAATCCCAGGGAGTGCCACTGGGTCCTTATTACCTTGACTTAGATGTCTGAAAAAGCCAAGATTGTAACTTCTTACTATATCCTGACACAGATCCCAGCACACAGCACTACTGAAGCAATGCTTGACTGGAGCCTTGCAGACATAAGCAATGATTTTTAAAGCATAAGCCATCTAAAAAGCAGACTATGCTGTCCACCTCTATTGCTTGTTGCCAGCCAACAGAACCAGCAACAGGTAGAAGATTTTGAGAAAAGACCTCGATTCTTAGGGAAGGCAGGAGCCTGAACCACCCCTCAACTGTTGCTAAACCTTCTGGGATCCTTAGAGGGCAGCTCGGTGACTGCCGTGCTAAGGGAGAGCATCTTAGAGCACTGCTTAGAGCTAACCAGGCAGAGAGGAGTCACTGCTGTTTCCACACAAGACACGAGTGGAAGCGATAGATCCACCCGGGATCTTGGACTCCTGTAGTAAACACAGAGCATATCAGGAGGAGCTGCTGGCAAGCCCAGCATCGGAGGAACATGGGAATGTGCTTGTGACCCCATCTGCAGGCATCCTAACAGCTTCTCTGAAATTTCACAAGCAGGGGATGTCCTAGATAATGGATGGGAGCCCAGCTGCCCCCAGATGAGGGAGTTTCCTTTGTGCACGAGTCCCTAAGTTATTTCAGCAGCATCTGGCAGTGACGCTCTTGTTAAGGCTGCTATTTATAAAGCCTGATTGTTCGTTCGGGGACAGCTCTTGGCATACGAGGCCTCAGGAGAGCTGGAGTGATCTGGTTAACAAAACATCCAGCAAGCTGGGAAATCAAGTTGCCTTTTGATTTATAATGCAGCAAACTAAAATTGCGATTTGCCAGGCTCATTTTGGCACTTTCATAATTCAACTACAGTTCTGATTATTTAAAAAAATAATAATTAAAAACCCACCAAGCTTAATTACCATAATTATAGAAATACTCAGAGTGAAAAGGACTTGAAAATAATGAGGCAAACTCACGCAGCTCAAACTCCACCAATTAACAGGATGTTCGGTTTGCCAGACGAGTCTCAGCAAAGGAAAACCTTCTCCAGTGGCACCAGTGCAGCAGAAGGTGTCGAGGGTTTATTACAAACCTATTGCACCCTCTTGTGCCGACTTGTCAGAGTTACTTGGGCTTGGTTGGCTTGAAACTAATTGCTCTGCAGCACTTGACCTTCAAAGCAGCTCTCCTGCAGCAGGCTATGGCAAAGCACACGGCATCCGAGCAGCAAACGTTGCTGGGCTGCTGCAAGTGTCCAAGTGAGGCACAGAAAATTAGTTCAAGACTGAATATTACCAACTGCCAAGCTTTTGGAGCTCCCAGGGATCTCTTTTTTTGCATAGGCAAGGTCAGATTTTTCTTGAGCCCAAAAATATCAGAAACTTTGCAGAATTACTTGGTAGCATGCCTGCAAATCTGCCTGGCCAGACAGAGCTGAACTACACCTCTCCTGGGCTTCCCATGAGGAGAAAAAGCAGCTAAACACCTATAAACACAAAGAGGATCCCTGCAAAACATGAGTAGTTCTCCTGCTGCCTTGGCTCAGGCCTCAGGTGGGGTACCACATCCAGCATTTGGTGTTGCAATTCAAGCAAAGCACAGAATTGGAGCAAATTCAGAGAAAATGAGTAAGAAAAAGATGTCTAGGAAACTGAGAGACAAGACTGAGTGATCAGGGAGTGTCCTGCCCAGGAAAGATCATCAAGTTCCTCTCAGTCTTTAACTAGGCAAGAGGGAGCAAAACCAATTTTTTTTCTCCGCTCCTGGTTGATCGGACAAGAAATAACAACGCTAATTTGAACCATGGGAGATTAAGGTGAAATATTAGGAAGACAAAAATCTCCTCCATCAGTCTGGTAAAGTACTCCCTCACTGCAAATTAAAAGCAGATTAGGCAGGTATGTCAGGAATAACCTGGGTACAACAGATCCTGCCTTGAAGCAGCGGGCTGAATGACGCGATTTCTCGAGGTCCCTTCCAGGCTCGTTGCTATTGTGTTCAGCTCTGGAATTGTTCCTCGCCGATTAACACCAAGGCTTGTTTTCACAGTATCACACACCAGCTCGTCCAACAGCTAAACACAAAAGTTGTTCTTTGGCAATGGCATCCACAGTCCCCAGCGCTGTCCATCTCCTGCTGGTAACGCCAGCGGTAACTCTAATTTGCAGCTCCTGATCACAGTGAAAACAAAACATTTCTAAACACTGCACTTAACTGCAAATTTTAGTCCGAGTTAAAGCTGCTTCAGCATGAAAAATATTTCAGGCAGAGAAAATCCACAAGTGTCTAAATCAATAGACTGAATTGAAAGCAGGATCCTCAGCTGCTGCAGCCAGCACAGTGCCACAGCTTCCCCCAAGCCACTTTTGGCACTTGCTTTCCCGAGGAGGAAATGTAAATAAAATATACCAAATAACTCAGGGACAAGATCACCATGCCGCCTTGGTTTAACAAGGATAACCTTCCCTACATCTTTTCCTCCTGGAGGGATCTGGCAGGATTTGCCGAGTGCTGATGGGGAAGTTTCCAAAGCCTGGCTCAGGGGCGGGCAGGACGGGCCTGTAACAATTGAAACTAAATTGCATTCTAATCCATGAATCAAACCCCCTGCAATTACCATTTGGAGGCAGGTGAAACAATAACAAATAATGAACAGAGATGGTTCAAGTCTTTGCTGATGCACTCCCTGTGCTTACTGCAGAAACTGCTAACTGGACACATTTTACCCGGAGCCAAGGTGGTTGCCCATGATAGCCCCAGTTAATCAAGCCTGAGAAAAATGAGTATAATCTCCTGTATTGGTAAGTCATATTTCAAACCTCCTCCAGCACGCACCCAGTGTAGCTTTTATAGCCTTTGCTTAGATTTAAAATGGAAGAACTAAAGCCACAGAAGAATTGGGGCAAATAGCATGTTGGCTTTGGAACAGAACACTCTTCAACCCCTCAGCATGGGATAAAAAAGCCATATAAGCAGCAACTCGTACACATCTCACTTCACGTGGGCTTATAGTACACAAGATGAAGCTCCCTGCACTAATGACTGCACAGTTTTGATAAGATTTACATAACAATTTAATAGCACAGACCAAGACTGTCGAGGTGGGCGTTAGTCAAGTCCCTAAAACGCAGGTTTCTCCCCCATAAGGCTGGTATCTGCACACTGATGACAGGTTCCTCCAAAAATCTCTTAGCAACCCCTTCAAAGCGGTCACAAACCACAGGTTGCAAACCAGTGTTTTCAGTAATCTCCTGGTATGCATTTCTTTGTCTCTCCATCCACCGAACCTCCGGGCCATAGCCCATCTCTTGCAAATCAGCCATCTTTAACACTCAGACTTTCTCTTAGCAGCTCAAGGGACTCATAAGCAAGAAGGAAGAAGTGTTACCCACAGCCAGCACCATGGAAACCTTTCAATGTCAGCAGCAAAACCTCAGACTAGGCTCTCAAGTCAACGTGGAGGGGAGGCTTAAGCACCCAGCTCCACAACAATCAGCATTTCCAGCCTCAGACTCACAGAAGCACAAAATGATGAGGGGAACGTTGAATCCCAAAGTGGGATGAAGGCTCCGAGATGGGAGCAGATCTCTTGGGGGTCTTCAGCTGCCAAAAAAACATTCCTAATTTTTACTTTCAGGTGCACTGCAAGAGCAAAGGTTGCTGCTTGCATCACTGAGCTACTGATGCTGCCCAACCTCAGCAGCAACTCATTTGGAACAGCAGAGGCTGTTTTGCAGAAAGGATGATTTGTCCAAACCGCTTTTGTTATTGGACTGAATAGAAACAGCCTTAACTAACAGTGGGCTTTTGGCAGGACAGGTACAGAAACCCAGCGAGTGTTACTCACCCCCAGTCCTTCCAGCTCAGCCTGCTATTAACACATAAGCTAAATCCCCTATCAACAGTACTGGAAGCCGTGTAGGTAAAATGAAAACAAAGCTGGCCCTTTCAGATGAGCTGATGGAAGGGGAGTGCTTGCCTGCAGGAGAACAGCGAGGGGAGGGGAGCTAGCTAAGCCTCGGGCTCCGGGGAATCCACGGCTGGATGATTTCTGGGCACCCATCCTGCTCTTGTTCTCCTGGAATCATAGGGCATTAAGTTCACATCCACGTAGAGCTCACGCTGCTTTGGATCTGGCGACAGTGACGCCCCATCTAGCAGGGAGAGAGCTCCTCTGCTGACAAGCAGCTGGGTCAGGACCCGGCGATATCCCCCTGCAGCCCCCACGCCGGCTGTTTGCCTTGGCCAGGGCTGCAGGCAGCAGCTGAGCTCAGCAAGTTGCATTTCGAGCACAGCACCACTGCAGCCGAGGTTCTTTGCTGGCAATGTGACTCATGCTCCAAAGGTCACCTTCTCCCCTATCCCCTGAGCCAGGGGGGAGGAAAGAGGGGAAAAAGGAGGAGCAGAGTGAAAGGGAAGCTGATTCTCACCACAGCTGCAAGCTCCAGCTCTAAACTGCTAACCCCTTTGCTCCTTGGAAAGCTGACTCCCAAATCCCTAGGTGTTTCATTATCTCCTCCACTCCCTCCCAGAGCTTCTCTCAGGTAATTGTTCCCACATAGCATCTGCTTCAATCCGAGCCAGCTTCCTCCTTCTCTAGAAGGGTTTTCAGCCTAAGTGAGGCTTTGCTTCAGTTCCCCGATTCCCTGCATAAGCAGTAAAAATCTGAGAGGCAAATAAGCAAGTTTGTTCAGGGACAAAACTCATACCCAGTTAGAATGGGAACCACCATCCCCAGGGGAAGCTCCGTTCTTTGCAACACCAAGAACCAGCCTAAGCACAGAATCAGAAATAGCCTTCTACCAGCCAGACAACGTGACCAGACACTGACAGACTTGCCTTTAGACCCTCAGCCGCTCACACAGCCTGCTAAGATTCCTCCAACTCCAGGGAGAACAAAGGAGTTGTCCTTCCCACATGGCTGCTGATAAAGCGGTGGTTTGCAGAGAAGTCACCATTCCTGCTATGAACAGCAGTCAAAAGGAGCTCCGAGTATTTCAGTCTTTGGTCCTGGTTAGGTCATCGTAACCCTCGCAAGACAAGCGAGGAATCATGAGCTCATCCCTTGGCAGGAAGGGACTGACTGTAGTTTGCAATATTCACAGTAATTTGTGTAATTTAATGCAGAGGGTGAAGTTCTCAACCTGGGTAAATCAGAGCAATGTCAATTTTTGCACTGGTGAAGCAGCTGGGCCAGCCAGTTAATAAAGAAGTTAACTCTTATTTAAGATTCCCTCCGTTACCTTGAGAAGACCCCTTCAAAGATATACACTGGGTCAGTCAACTAATTGCTACCTGGCCAGTGCTGTAAAAGGCAAAGTGCTCTCCATGACGGCTTTGTCTGACTGGATCCAGGGAAAGGGAAAGAGCAGAGGAAGCATGGGTCAAAAATACTCTCATCAAGTCCTTCGGATGCACATGGATAATCGGGAATCTCAGCAGGCAGCTAAGTACAAAAAAGAATCATGGAATTGTTTTGGTTGGGAGATTCCTCTAAGATCATAGAGTCCAACTGTTAACCCAGCACTGCCAAGTCACCACTACCCAACATCCCTCAGCACCACGTCTACACATCTTTCANACATCTATACATCTTTCAAACACCTCCAGGGATGGGGACTCTACCACTTTCCTGGGCAGCCTGTTCTAATAGAAAAGTTTTCTATTATCCAATCTAAACCTCCCCTCGCACAACTCGAGGACATTTCCTCTTAATCGATCACTTGTTACCTGGGAGTTCCCAATACCCACCTCTCTACAACCCCCTTAAAGGCAGTCACAGAGTGGTAAGGTCTCCCCTGAGCCTCACTAACCACCTTTTTTAAGTGCAATGATGTTCACAGGACCACATTCAACACTGCTACAGATTCCTGGGAGCACCCTGGTAACAGAGGGAGATGGTTTATCAGACAGCTCCAGCGTTTCCTTAGACTTGATAGCAGGCAGGAATAGCTTGCATTACTTTCTGCATTACACAAGTTCTTCTAGAGAAGAGGGCACCACAGTGCAGTACCCACAGCAGACCAGGTTATGAACACTGTATTTAACACGGGCAAAGGGATGAAGGAGACTGAGCAACACACCACACGCTGGTCCATGAAGAAACCCTCCCTTTTGTCTATTCAGGCAGCATCACTCCAGTTAGAAGGCACCACTCTGAAAAACCAGGCTGTGATCACAGCCATGTCAGTGCCCATGAAGGTCCCTGGGTCTAGGTGAATTTGAACTTGGGTCCCTGTTGTTTTCTTCCTCACCTCCCTGCTCAAACAGGCTGCTGTGGAAGCCAGAAGAGTCATTTTGTGACACCCAGACCCCAGAAAGCCCACTGCTTCCTCCTGAGCTTGGCTCTGGGAAGACCTTACTCCGACTAGCTCTCTTGTAGCAGCTTTAGCATCATGCCCCAGTAAAGGAGCACAACTCCTCCCACTCTTGCCACCAATCCCACCCCAGTATCACTCCAAAGGCAAAAAATCACCCTGGTTTACAGACAAAAGTATCAGGTCCAAAGGCTTTATACCGAGCCCAAAGCTCCTGGCCATGACCTCCAGCCACCACCACGCCTGCACGTCGTCTGCTTTCGCAGAAGCAGGCTTTGGGATCTGCTTTTAAACTGAAGTCCAGCAGCCGAGTAGGTGGCCACTTCATATCTCTGGGTACTTTCAGAGAAGATTAGGTGAAAGTCCAAATCCAGGTTGACATTCCCTCTCTCTGAGAAACAGGCCTGTAATAAATAAGGCTGCGTGCAAGTTGTTTTTCCTGCTATACTGCTCTACTCAGCCACTTACTGCCAATATGTTCCTCATTAGCACTCTGGGAAGCTGCGAGTGCATAAGGCACTTTGTGCAGCCCCATTTTCATTCTATTCTCAAACACATGGAAACACTTTAAAAGTAAAAGAGCCTTGGGACCTGTGCGAGGGCGACAAGTGACGAGATGAGGAGAGGAGACCAGAGCCAGCCCCTGACAAATTTGAACCATCCAGTTTTTAACCCACAACAACCAAAAAGAATTGATGCTAAACAAACCTAGCCCTTTTCAGAAAGGAGATTACATGTGTAATGGAAAAATTACGGGTATGGGGAGTCTGGCCTAGAAAAATTGGTTAGAACTAAAAGCCTTCAGTTTGCTTTCCATGATTAATGGAACTTTCCCTACATGCAATTCAGTCAACATATCCATCCCCCTCAGAGCCTATTGAGAGCCCCCTATTTTTTTTTAATTTAGGGAAAATGGAATTTTAAGACTTCGTAACATTTCCACAACTTACCGTGACCAAGTGACTACTCATTTTCCCTCTTCAAATACCAACTCCCTCGGGAGGCAGAGCTGGCAACCAGGGGAATGGTGGGGTATATTGCCTTCCTATGTCCTGCTTGGGACAGCATTTGTGTCTTTTTCAACCTGAATGATTCTGATTTTCTCCTAGTGCCCTTGTAGCAAGGGGCAGGAGTAAAGCCACAGAGCTGACCCGGGGGTGGTGTCCCTCTGCTGTTGGAGCTGATGGATCATGGCCCAATCCTCTCCAGAAGTGAAAGGAGGCTTCACATGAGCAAGTTTCTAATGAAACAGCTGAGCCCTAGCACTAGACAACACAGAAAGAGGCCATTAATGCCAACCCCACAGGACTTTAAGAGTTAAAGCTGTTGGAAGAAATATTAGTGCATGTGCTTTCATGCCAGTGGAAACATAAGAAAAAGCCTAAACTCTCTGCACTGGCACAGCAGGTTCGGCTTTGATCTCTCAGGAGGTTCATTTCCTTCATTAGGCTTTTCTTAAAATTCACTTTTATGAACCCTTTTAATTTCCCCCCTGCATTTCTCCCCCCACCCCCCCATAAAAGCCTTTTTAGGTTCATTCAACAAAGGGGCAGGGTGGGGGAGGAGAATCTCATTTAATTGCCACTAAACGTTACCTGAAGCAGCGAGTCACGTCCAGGGATGCTGGAGCTGTTCATTGTGAGAGTCACAGGAACTGAAGGAGGGAAAAACCCCACTAAGGCAATAATAAACCATTAAAAGGAACACGGGGAGGAGAGGGAGGAACAGCACCACAAAGCACCGACAAAGGGAAAGGTGAGGCAGGACTGGGAACAGCAGGGAGATCTCCAGCAGAACTTGGCTGGTCACAGCTGCAAAACAAGCAGAGTACTTGGAACCCGTGTCACCCGCAGTCTCTCTCCATTTCATCTCCGCTGGTGCTGGAGAGGTGATCAAACCAGAACCTCACCCCCTTTCAGGTGTCTGCTCTGTAAATGGAGCAGGGTGACAACCCCTTCCTCATAGCAGGGCTGCAAGGCTTCAAAAACCCAGAGCAAAGGGGATTAAATGGGGTACCTCCCCCTACCCAAGCTCCAGCAGCAAGGTGATAACAGCATTTGAGCAGGTGATTTCTGGCTGTGTTCCTACGAGGAGAAGCATGGCAACAGAGGGACACCCGTTGAAATGCCTTCTTGTGCTGGCTGCAGTAGGCAGAATTTGAACTCTGCAGTTATTTATGAAGGACTCCTTAAAATATATCCATAAAGAATCATGTATACATCATCTCCCCTGACACATGCTATGGGTAACAGTGTTTAGTTCAGTTCTGCAAAGAGAGATCAGGGTCCTTCTCAGCAGCACGCCACCTTTCTAATGGCAAGGGAGGGAAAGGTGTTGCCTGGATCTCTGCGTACAGTCTGCAGCTGTTGTAGAGTCTGCTGGACTGTTTATTCACAAGAAGCAGCTTCATTTTAACAGTAGTTTGTGGCTTCACCCCCACTATTCCTATTAAAAGCTTAACTTCTTATGATTAGCCAGTTACTTGGAGTAATTTAAACAATGAGACAATCAGAACAAATTGTTAAGACTATTCACCAGCTTATTCGTGTAGATGAACTTGCTTAAGTTCTTGGAAGCAGATACTGTTCTTAATGAGAAAACTGTGTCCAAATTCCTTCTTGGGCAGTAGGGAATCAACCCTCAGGGGTTGTGTCCTCTGACACAAGGTAACAACCCCCACTTTGCTCTCTGCTTCTACTAGAGAAAGAAAGAAGTTGCAATTTCTAGACAATTTCCAAGGGACAGATTCTGACTTCAGACAAAGGAGCGTGAAACACGAACGCACACAAGGAAGGCTTCTCAGTTATTCTAGTTTTAAGCCTGGTGTAGCAAAGATGAGGTTCAGCCCTGCCTTTTCATTTCTGATGTTCACTTAATTCACTGTAACACGAACACAACTGGATTTAACAGGACTCACTCAACAACTGCAACAGCTCACAGTATTTCTTTAGTCCTGGAAGCACAGGCCTCTGCTTTTCTGCTGCATCAACCCCAGACCTCCCCCCAGCCCAAACTCAATTTCAATTACATTTAACAAAGCTAGGTGGATGGGCAGCATGAAGTCAGATGAAGTTCAGTGCAGACAAATGCAAGGTAATGCACTTAGGAAAAGATAATTTGAACTACACAGGGAAAAAAACCCAGAATGCTTTTGTGAGATAATCATCTGCTGTGCACAGAGAGGTAGGAAACTGAAAAGACTATAATGGAGAGAGATGGCAAGTCCTTCCTTGGGAAGTGGCTCACCCCAGCTTGCAGTACTTGGAGCTCACCCTAACTCCTGCAGCACTGCAGCAACAGAAAAGCTCCGAGAGATCAGAGAGACTTCCATGCAAGCAAAGCCTGACTGGGGTTTGAGTCTGGTGGAGCACAGGGAAGGAGGTGGGAACGAGCAGCTCTTTGTGCACCTTGGAGTCACAGCAAGCTGGGGTGGTGTGGGTACGCAGCTGGAGAGCCCAAGGCAGAGATACTTCAGCCCCCAGAAAACCTCCGGATCTCCAGGAGTTACAACGCCCTGCAGACACATTAACCACCGGTGAACAGGCCCCGGGACATGCTTACAGACATTTGACAGGGGAGGATCCTGTGTCAAACAGATTCCACACTGCCTCAGCACAGCAGCTCCCAAACCTCTGTGAGCTGGGGAGACAAGCCAGGGTGGACACCAGCACACAGAACAGCTACTCCAGCTTACGCTCAGCAGCACACAAGCAAACCAGAGCCTCAAGCTCCCTATAACACCACTGAGATTTGCTGGAGAAGGGAGAGAAATTTAGGGCAGAAGCAACCTCCCAAGCAGCCCATCTGCTCCCCACTGCTGCCAGCCCACGTCCAAAGCTGGGGAGAAGCTCCCACACCTGCTCGCAGGTACCCAGCAGGGTGCAGGAGGACAAGCCCGAGTCCACACTGCCTTAAATACCGAGATCTTTCCTTCCACGCTGCTCAGGAGGTCAAGAGGAGACAGCACAGAGGGGAAACGCAGCAATGCCCGCGGAGGGCTTTGGTAGCCTTGCCTGCCCGCAAGCCATCTCCCAGCCGGGGCCCGCGGAGCTCGTCCCGCTGGATTTCCTGCAGTGTGGGGCCATCTGACGGCAGCAGCGGGCAGCGCCCGCCCAGCTCCATTCATCTCCAGTAATTGAATGCGTGCCCCGGGGGGTGCACGGAGCAGGGGGGAGAGGGAGGGAGGGAGAACGGTATTTATATTTGTCTTCCCAGATTTAGTTTGTCTTTATCTCCAGCTATTTTGAATGTCATGGGGAGTTAATGAAGACATGTTGTGCATCTGCAACGCATGGAACAACTTCTCTCCTGTCTCAGCATATTAAATTCTTTCTTACTTACATTAGGAGACAGGGAAAGAACAGACACAAACAAAAAGGGAAGAGAGATAAAAGGAAAGCAGAAAGAGATAAGACAGTGTGGGGGCGGGGGGAGGNCCTTTTCTAGCCCCTTTGCCACCTCTCTGTGGACTGGACATGTCAACCCTGGAAGAACTGTCCCGGTGCATTTGGCAGGACAGAAGAACAGCCTCTCAAACCCCCCATCATAGATCACTGTGCTCCACAGTGCACTGCCCACTACAAATGCAAGCCCGGGTGAGGACACCCAGCAGAGACGTGTCCTGAGCTGTAGCAGCCACCGCAGCAGAAAGCAGCACATCCCCAAGCCCTGAGGTACCAAACCTGCAGCTACCAGGCCTCCCTCCAGAAAGCAGGAAGGAGCTGCCATACGGCAAGACCTCAGGGCTCAGATACAGCTCCGAGGCTGGGTATTTTTAGTTGCTCTTTCTGTAGCACAGACAGGAAACTGAGGCAGACGGCAAATACAGGCTAAGATCTATAAAGGCTTTCTGGCCTCCAACCTCCCTCTGTTTTAAGACAATCCCTGGCTTAGACCTTGCCAGTCATTTCCAAGAGAAGGGACAAGGCAGCGGCAGAGAAAATCCTGTTCCCCAGGACATCCCCTCCTCAGCTCTCCTCTCTCCCTCCTGGGAGAGGCAAGAGCACAGACTTTCCTTAATCATGGGGCTGTTCTCTTAGAAATTAAGATCTCCCCTTTCCTGGCACTTCCCATCCTCTCTCCTTCCCCGAGGCAAGATCTGGCACACCTTAGATGTTCTGGTTTGGCCTGAAGTTTTATTTAGACTGCTCCTTGCTTTGGGGATTCTCTGTTTATATCATCGGAGGGTGTTAATAAGGGCAGAATGGTTTCCAGATCCACACCAGCTGACTAGATTTCCTGAATCCACGCCATCTGTAAAAACAGAAATGTTCCCTTCTCCTTGTACACACAGATAAATGCATTAAGGCTAAACCTCCCGGGGCAGGAGTACAGGAGAGGTTTGGACTTCTGGCCAAATGAAACCCAGAGAGCTCTAGAACAAGGTACAGAACTACCATATTTAATATGGAGGCTCAGCTGAAGACATGAAAGATCTCATCACTCTGTGGGGCAGACAAGAGTTTGACATTTTAAAAGAGCACACTAAGGAGTTTCTGGCACCTCTCCTCAGACGCATCTGGCACTGGCCACCCTCAGAGACACAAGAATATGCAAACTCAGGCCCTGGCTGGTATTACGGCACTTGCATATCCCTATCATTCAGCTCTTCCATTTCAAGGCAAGCTTCTCTGGAATCACTCGCTCACCAGCCACACATCACAGCCCAGCACACAAATCCAGATGCTCCTCAATTAGGGAAAGAGGCAACACAGCGAGAGAGATGCTTGGGAGATGGGACCCTCGGGGTCCAGTGCCCGGGTGTACAACAGGTTTGCCGATAGTCTGTCAGCAGGGAGGGTTTGCTTCCTGTAAACCTGACACCAGTTTGATAACAAATTCCCAGTTTGGAGAGAGCTACGCACACCAAACCGGGAACTAAAAATCCAATGCCTCAGCCAAGGCTGCTTGGCCTCTTCCATCCAGATGCTCATCAGGCTCACACAAAAACTGCAACATTATCCAGGCACTGGCGTGCGGAGGTGAACACAGGGCTGAATCAGCTTCATGTTTCCACTCTTTGTTCCCCCCACCTAACACAGCCAAGTGCTGCCCAGGCTCCTAGGAAGGAAGTGACAGCCAGCACTACAGCCAAAAAAAGTCATTATTCTAGCACACCAGCACAAAAACCACGCTCAAGTGAAAACAGGCTGAAGCATCAAAGGGTTGGGCTGGCTGAAGTAACATAAGCAAGCAGCTCTGAAATGCTCTCCAAGAGGCAAGCCAAGGGGGTGGTGGTGTCAAGGAGTTAAGTCCCTCTCTCGGTGACTTGCACCCAGAACTAGAATATCTCCTGGGTCACCCCCAAGAGGGATAACTTTGCTACTTCAGACTGCATCAGATCAAAACATCCGATGAGCTCGTCAAGGAAGTGGAGGGGTTGACTTAACCAGGAGCAAGAGCAGACCCACATAACCTACCCTCTCCAAGCAGGAATTAAGTGTCCCTCAGGCTCAGCCACAACACGTCCCTTCCTTCACTCCAAGCTGTTCTTTGATAAAACCAGTCCTGCCTCAAGAAGGGATGAAGATGCAACAGCTAAACTGGAATAGCAGTAAACAGCCAACCTACAAGACCTCAGGATTGATCCAAACCACGGGGACTCCCTGGCCAGCATGTTGTACCCCCACCCTCTGCATCCCAGCTACAGAAGACAGACACATTTCTTTCCTCCTCCCATGCCAACAGTGCCCATGTCTTACATCCGATCTGGGGGTGGATATGGCCTTCACTGACCTGCTCCAAGCCACCTCACAGGTGAGGGAGCACCTAAGGGAGCACCACTGCACCCCCAATGCCATCTGCTCCATGAACAAGCAGCAGCTCCAACCACAACATACCTGCCCAAACCTTTTAGCTCCCTGACAGGCTTGACAGCCCAGACCATTTGACTTCAAGCTTCTTATTTGGTCGCAGTGGAAATAAGGATATTCCCTCTGAAAGCTTCCCCCCTGCCCCAGTTCAATGAAACCCAAACACCTGGTTACTCTTTCCTCTCACATGAATAAAAATGCTTCCTACAACATGCAGCTCCTACAGCTACAGTACTCTGGTGACCGCCTGGGGAGCCAAAGGACAGGAGAGCTGGCTCTTTGCTCAGCTTCCAAGTGCAAAGAATCCCATGTGTTCAGAACAGATCCCGTTTCTGAGGATTTTGCTTCATGCCAGCCTGAGTGCTGCAACACTTTTCAAGGTCTTCAATCCCTGATGTGTTCAAAACTGCAACTCGAGCCCTAAAATAGAACGATGCTGCTCACATTATGCCAATGCCTTGTGTGGCACATGACAGCTATTTACCTCAATTAAAAGAGGCAATTTGCTACACATTATTCTTTAAGTCACCAGGCTGCAGAAGAGCAGCCCTGCAAATACTGGCCCGAGTCCAAAAGCACTCCCATTATAAACAATGTTACTTTAATACAGAACTATGCTAATGCATAGACATGCAGTTTTGTAACTTCAATCCATCCTCTGTAGCTTCCATCCGATCAAATCGGACAGAGTTCAGAAATGCAGTTATTTCCAGTTCCAGTGCAATACATGAACCTCATCATATCTGTTTATTTTACCTTCATTGACCTTCACCTGACCATCCAGTTTGATTTCAAGAACTCTGAAATACCCGACATGCCAAAGGCATTAATTCTTTGATAGTTCATCTTAATTTTCTGTTCTAGATTGTGTTCATCCTGAAGAGCCTTGGAAGATGGTAAGTAATGAATTGCATTCAATAGCAATGGACCATCTAATCCCCAAATCCTCTCAAACAATAGCCAAGAACAAGAATTCCCATTTTCTACTTCTTTATACTATAGCCAGCCTCCCAAAAGTCACTTTACATGTTCATGGTTTAATTGAAGTTTAAAAAGTATTCCCTTCTGAGGCTTTTATTTGCTGTTCAGCTGCTTTTGTGGTGGGTTTTTTTAACCACCAAATTTATTGCATGTGCCTGAAGCTTCCTTACCCTGATTTTATTTTTATACTAAAAAGCTTATTATCTATAGCAATAGGATGACTTCATCTCTGCCTCAGTTTCCCTGCTGCATAACCCTCACTCAGGTGATCACACAGTAATTGCTGCACTGGCAGAACCCACAATCCCTGTTCCAGTCATTAGCACATTTCATTGTTTCACACCATTGATTTCTTCTCTGCAGTAATTAAGAGCATGAAAGACAGGAATGAGCCTCATTAGCTCCCACAAGCGCAGGCGTCCTCCGCGAGCCGTTCCAAGGAGCACCAACTGCCCTGTGTAGGCACGGGCACCTCAAGAGCAGGGGGTCTGCTGCCGATGGTTGCATTCCCAGCTCAGCCTCTCTCCAGCTGCACAGCTCAGCCAGCTCACCCATCTCTCCGCCGGCTGTCATAGGAGCAGCACCAAGCACCACGGGCATGGCTTTTGTAGATGACATCGTAACAAAAATCTCGTGTTGCAGCCTGTACAAATTGGAGGGACTGGGAGAGGAGCAGAGTGGAGAGCACTACCCAGAGCCATCAGCTCCAGCTTCTCTCCCTTCCCCTTAAACCCCACTGACAGTCTCTCAGACTCAAGCCATTTGCTGGATCTCCCTTATCTTATTGTACATCAATTTGCTGAAACATTCATGGGATCACTATGCATTTCATTTACCCTTAAGGCCAACCCCTCTGCTTATTAAATTAAGAAGATGAATGAGAGATGTGCTCTCTTGCTAGCAGCCCAGGGGATTCATTAGTCAAGTAAATGATTGCACTTGCCTCAAGTTATGCTACTGCAATGTTTGTAATGTGTCTTCTGATCTCAGCTCCCCATGCACTTTTTGGAAACAAGGTTGGCTTTCAGACAGGTCACATTTAATTCCAGTCATTTGACTTCAAATAAAGGCCTCAAATTCACTTCCTTTGCTCAGCCCTCCAAACATTTCACAGAACAGACACACAAGAGGAATCAAGACTAGATGTAAGCTACCAATCCTCATCCCATTTGTGTCCTTATCAAGCACAGTTACCACTTTAGCAGGGACAGAAGGAGAGGGTTTGGGTACACAGTGACACTTGACCAGGTCACACCATTAATGAAAGCACAAAGGTAACTGTTAACAAGATCCCTTTTGCCTTCCAGAAGGGAGCTGCCTCTAGATAACCGCATCCAGAATGGATCAGAATTTGCGTACTGATATTAGGAAAGGAGGAAGAAAATGGCAGTTCAGAAAGAGGTTAAAATTCAAATCCCAGTTAAACTGCACCAAAGCATAGATGGGAAGGGGGTTAACACCCATGAACTCAGGGAACAGTCATCCCCAGTTCCACAGGACTGTTCCCTCAACAGCAGAATCTGGATGAACAAGTCCCAGCAGCCTGGGGGGATAACCATCCTAGAAGAGACACCCTCTGGAGAGCTGCAGGAAGATAAGCAAAAGGAGCACATCTTTAAGGCTCTCTCCGGTTGTGCTGTCCTGTGTGCGGGCTACTGCAAACGCATCCTGCCACCTTTCACTCTGACTGTTACAGCAAAAGGCAGTTTCTGGTAACAGACCTGCAATCAAGCACATTCCATTTTTTGGGAATGACAGTGGTGAGAATCCTGGTACCTGTCACTCATTATAACTCCTAGAGATGCCCAGGTGGCTGTGCACTCTGCTACGCAGCTACACAAGTGAGTCTGAAACATCAGGAACCCTGCCCAGTTCTTGGAAGTTCCCCAGCAAATCTGTAACCAACCACAAGTGAAAGATGTGTGGAAATCTCCAGTGGAGTCTCCTCTGGAGATTCTCAAAACCCGCCTGGCTGCGTTCCTTTGTGACCTGTGCTGGACTGTATGGTCCTGCTCTGGCAGGGGGGTTGGACTCGAAGATCTCCAAGGTCCCTTCCAACCCCTGACACCCTGTGATCCTGTGATTTTAGGGCTGCTCTCTTCCCGGCATCACACCCAAGCAAAACAACACAGCAAGCCAGCACGCGTGGCTATGGAATGCCTTGTGCTGCAGTAGGAAAGGGATGCTCTCTGCAGCCTGGCAAAGAAGAATGTGCACACTGAACACCAGAGGTACCAACAAGGGTGCAAAAGAGAGGGACTGATCTAATAGCAACAGGAGAGACGAGGGAACTCAGATGTCTGAGCTAACATAACTGTCCTCCCCCTCCTTGCCATTGTCCATCAATCAAGTGCTTATTTACCTCACAGCTTCACCACAACTTTCTCACCTGACCTTCACAGAGTCATTTATATCCTGTCTACAACAAGAGTAGCACAACAATTCTGCTGCGTCCGCAGAGAGCGCAGGTTTTAGCCAGGGCAGATTTCACACAGCGAGCATGTCCGGGGATCACACAAAACAAGGCACGGACTGAAGGTTCATTTGAAAAGTAGAAAACAACAGAAGATGTGGGGGTTTCCTGCTTTGTCACTAATTTCACATGAATTTTTGGTTAACCTGCGGCCAGTCATCAGCTGCTACTCGGGTGAAACCACATGCCCCTCCAGAAGTAAAGCTGCCTTTGTTTAAAGCAGTATCAGGACACAGTCCCCAATGAGGTGCCGCTCCAGGGAAGGACAGGAGGCAACAGGGAAGGGCAGGAGGCAAGTCCAGGAAGCTTTATATACACAAGTTCTCCCAGTCACCAAACCACATAACTAGGACAAAGAATAACCTTGGAGTATCCATTACACAGTGGAGAATTGGATGGTGGCCACAGAGAGCTGCAAAACTCCCTCTCCCCTTACACCTGTCTGCTACTTTGAGTGAAATTGTGGCTCCTACACCTGTGTTTCTCTTGGTTGTATTGGCTGCTACCAGCTCTGGCCACCCCACCCAGGGAAGGGCTCTCAGTCCTACCCTACATGACCAAGAGCAGGAGATGAGAATCACCAGCCTGGGCAGGGTTAGGATGCAATGTTCCTTGTCCTCAACAGCTCAGACTTAATTCCCTGGTACCAATTGGGAATCTGTACCCAAATGTACTTCCCATTCTAACGTTAGATATTGCCAACATCTAAAAGGCTTCTTTTGAAGACGGCCAAAGCCTCATCAACAGCAGCGAGAGCTGCTGACATGTTTTGGCACATGGGAGGCTCGGGCAGCCCCTGGCCCCTTTCGGCAGGTTCCGTGTCTGCACACACCTGAGCACCCTCGGAGGGCCCGCAGCTCTGCTCCCTCCTCATCAGCCACCCCACGGAGGGCACGGCCCAAAGCGGCCCCGCAGACCCCAAAGGCTAGGAGCATACCGAAGCTTGGGGGGGTGGGAGTTGCAGCGCACTCCACAGTGGCCTAGAGAGTCAGCTCTGCACCTTTTAGTACAGGAATTGCACATCCGAGGACTGCAACCTCCCCCTGCTCTGAAAGGGACCCCAAAGCCAGTGTTTCTGGTTGCACCGACCCCTGGTAG
>VWZY01013391.1:219494-266590 GCA_013399075.1 Chloroceryle aenea | reverse complement strand
GGAGCTCCAGGGGGCACCAGCATGGCCAGGGACAGAGTCTGATGGGAACAATAAGAGGAGGATGGAGAAGATGTTCTCCACAGGGGCTACAGTGGGGTGGTGGGTGCTCCTCTTTTCTGTCTCAAGATGAAGTGCTGGATGTGTTCCCAGGCTAACAGCTTGAGAAAGTGTCAGAGGAAAAGCTGTACCTTAGAAAAAGGCCCCAGGAGGCAACTGTGCTGCTTCTAAAATGTAGGACAGCACAGGATCTCCCAGACTGTCCCCAGGAACCCCTCTCCTAAGGCGCCAGGATGAGAGAGGTGGGGGTGTTCAGCCTGGAGAAGAGAAGGCAACAGGGAGACCTTCCAGTATCTGAAGGGGGCTTACAGGAAACCTGGGGGGGTACTTTTTACAAGGGCTTGTAGTGACATGATGAGGGGTCATGGCTTCAAGCTGCAAGAGGGTAAATTTAGGTTAGAAACTAGGAAGAAGTTCTTTACCGTAAGGATGGTCAGACACTAGAATAAGTTGCCCAGGGATGCTCTGGATGCTCCATCACTGGATGTGTTCAAGACCAGGTTGGTCTTGAGCAACCTGGTCTAGTGGGAGGTGTCCCTGCTCACTGCAAGGGGGTGTAACTACACGATCTTTAAGGTCCCTTCCAACCCAAACCGTTCTGTGATGTCACAAGAGGAACCTAAACTCCGGGGCTGTGTGGGTCACACCCGTGTGTCTGGTTGTCCTGGCTAAAGCGAGAGACAAAGACTAGAAGGAGAAGCCAGGTCAATATGTAGAAATGTAAAGGAAAGGCAAATGCCATGAGAAAAATGGATGTAATTAAAACAAGTCTGCTCTTGGTAGTAGGATTTTTGAGAGAGCTGCGAAGACACGGACAGTGGAGGGAAAATCAAAGATAAAAGATCAATGTGAAAGCATAAATATGTTACTTCTGCTACAAAAGCACTTAGATGTTATTTCAGACATCAGCCTCTGTCTGCAGTTCTGTACAGAGAACATCTGCGAGGGCTCTCCGTGTGCCTCCGCCTGAAATCTGCACAGCGTGGGCTTATTCAAAAGGCTTTTGAGATTACTCCCTTATCCTGAGAACAAGGAAAGGATTCGTTCCAGGTACAGAGCATCAGCTGCTAGTCACAGAATTCAGTAGCTAATATCACTGGGAATCAAAGTATTTTTAACAGGGTTGATGTTAGTAATTTTAGGGTGTCTTCTGAAGAGAGACATAAAAGGAACGACAAGGATTCAGACTAAACTCTCCTCTGCAGCCAGTGGAAAATTCCAAGAAATCTTCCATTATGTTGAGTTTAACATCTGCAATACAAAGCCTTGAACACGCCAGACATCACCCAGTCTAACAAGCACATCTCTTACTGGGACTCAGATGGGGGACATTCAGGGAATTATCTAAGGAGGGAAGACCTGCAAATTGTAAAGTTGCTCTGCCACTGCCTAATCCTGGTTCACATTCTCTCCTGGGGCACTGACACTGGCTGGCAGTGGTGGTTTTGCTGCAGGTGTCTGTGCAGTACTGCAGGGCAAGGCTGCTCTTTTGCCTTGGTGTCATCTCTGTGATGGAGCTTCAGCAGCAGCAACAGCAGTGCTGCCAGGTCTAGTGTCTCAAGTGCAGCCCTGATTTTGCTAGGGGTGAAGTTAGCTTCGAGTTGGTGCTGTGGTGGTCTGACAAGGCAAAGGGACACTGAGACGCAAGGCCACTGCAGACAGACTGTGAAATAGAAGTCAAAGGGCTGATGTGCTCCAGTTGGTTCCACTGCTGCAGTTGCATGCGTTGTGTCCTGGAACTGAAGCTTGTCTTGTGGCATAAACCCCAAAAACTGTCAGTCTTTTGCCCAAGGTTGCACCTTACTTCACACCCCCTGTTAGAAGGTGGGTGGTAATAGAAACCACCCATCCACCGTTAGCCAGGCAGCAGCTCTGGGATGACAGAGACCAGCACTGGGAGACACATTTGCAATTCCCAATTACTTCAGAAAACAAAATCAACCCAGGCCTGATGTACCCAGTGTGCAGTAACACTGCTCGTGTACTTCTCCCCAGTTCAAGGTGCCCTGTGAGCCTCAGGTGAGTTGTAACCAGCCCCCACACACCTCTGCCCCTGCTGGTCTCAGAGCCCTGCAGCCTCCTGCCTGCTGGTTAATGGGAATCCCCAGGGAGGACGGGGATGCTTAAATCACCATCTTGCCCAGGGACTTAATTTTTGGAGGTTGATGCGACCTCCATCTTCAGATTGCCCTTAGTGTTCCCTCTCCTCACAGTTCTCTTGAACTCTGCCCAGTGTGCCCTCAAGCTTGCTGCTTTGGTTTTGTAGGCAATTTGTGCGGTCAAAAAGGTTGATCCCACTGATGTAACTGAGATGGTGCCAGTCTAGATTAAATTACTTTACTCATTTGCATGCCTGTTCCCATCATCATTTTTGCTATAACAGCATTTGCCTCTGAAGCTGATGGAAAAGCTCTGTTACTGCTGAGCTGTCCTGGCAGGGGTAGGAAATTCTGGTCCTGCTGGGGAGGTGATGATGGAGGATTCTGCCATGCACCACCTCGCCAACACCAGCACATCTGCAGGCAAAGGCAGGAGGAAAGAACGCAGAGAGGTTCAGGCAGCGCTGGAAGGCTGCAGAAGGACACCAGATCGAAGCATTTCCCTGCGTGGGGAAGGTGATACAGGGCTGCGTGTCCCAGAGTAGGTCTGTCTGTATAAAAGTCATCTGCTGTTTCTCACAGACAAATCTGTGGTTGCTGTTTATTTGTATGGCACGCACCAAGTTGTGGCTCTTACGTGTGCCAAGTCAAGAGCAAAGCAGCAGCACCGTGTGCAGCAGAGGGATGGAAAGTCCTTGTGACCTTTTTCTCTCATAGACAAATGTACCATCCCTGGATCTGAACACAAAGATCTACTACGTGCGGCTGGAAGGGTGACAGAGCTGGACTCAGTTAATCTGAGTCAACTGAACTGAGCTTCAGGCAGGTCAGGCTTAACAGGAACCGAATATTTGGAATATTCAGAGGAATGAAATCACAATGCATTAGTGTTGCTGATACACCCTAGATGATGCCTATCCCTTTTCAAATCAAAGTCTAGGTACCAATCTTTGGGAGAGATGCTGGATGCAGCCCATATGGGGGTTTGCAGTTTCTGGCTCCAGCATACTCCAGCGAGAAAGGGAAAGGAATATTTGTTGCTCAAAAATACAACCAACTTGGTTTGTTGATCATTTTCAGTGACACCTTCTTCAGTAGGAGCTGAAAGCTTTTTGAAGCTTGCAAGGGTAGGTAACTCTGTAACAGGAACCGAATAGTATCCATGTTTACAGCTCCTGTCACAGACAGAATAGCCATGATTTCCTCTCCAGTGACATTTAAATCGAGCCTTGTGTTTCATGTGGTATATCCGAGAGTAGTTTCTCTGTGGTAGTCGTGTCACTGCTCCCCGGACCTGTAAACATCCAGCACGTGTACACAGTGTGTCACTGGTAACTGATACTGCTACAGAAATAAAAAGCTGTTTGCCTGCAGGGCTTTTGCCAGTGCTGAGAGCTGAGCTACTGGTGAATGTTGTGAAATACCAACATCAGGGTAGAACTGAGAGCTGTGCTGATCTCGGGGATTTTGAGAGCTCTTCTTGTCTAGTCACACCTGTAAAGCTGTACTGAGACTGCACAAATGTCTGTTCAGACTCCCATCACAAATGATGGACTCCTCTAAAAGAGAGATAAAATAAAGAAAAGGAAAAATATTTTACTTTGTACTTTGTTTTGCTTTGCTTTCAGGTAAAAAAGCTGTCAGGCTCTCATCATCTGAGCAATATGATGCAATACTGGGAGAAGGATTAGCTATTCGAGCTCTAGTGCACAGTGCCCGTGGTGTAAGTGCCATGTTGAAGCTCCACAATTAGGGTCTATTGTTCTTATGGAATTACAGAATCCCAGCATGGTGGGGGTGGGAAGGGACCACTGGAGATCACCTGGTGCCACCCCCTGCTCCATCCAGCAGGGTCACCCAGAGCAGGGGGCCCAGCAGCGCAGGGGCCAGGTGGGTTGGGAATCTCTCCAGAGAAGGAGACTCCACAACCTCTCTGGCAGTCTGGACAGCAAAGTTTTTCCTCCTGTTCAGATGGAAACTCAGAACTGGGTCCCAGTTTCTGCCCATTGCCCCTTGTCCTGTCACTGGGCACCACTGAAAAGGCTCTGGCCCCATCCTCTTGTCCCCCATACTTTAGCTCTTGCTCAGTATTGCTCAGCTCCCCTCTCAGGCTGCTCTTCTCCATCTGAACAGCCCCAGGGCTCTCAGACTTTCCTGGGCACAGAGATGCTCCAGACCCTCAGCATCTTTGTAGCCTCTGATGGACTCTCTCCATCTCTCCAATAGTCCTGTCCCTCTTGGTCTGGGGAGTCCAGAACAGGTCACATTACTCCAGAAGTGGCCTCACCAGGGCAGAGTAGAGGGGAAGAAGAACCTCCCTCGACTTGCTGACCACACTCTTCTTAACGGACCCCAGGAGACCATTGGCCTTCCTGGCCAACAGGGCCCATTCATTGCTGGTTCATGGTGAACTTGTTCACCAGCACTCCCAGGTCCTTTTCCATGGTGCTGCTTCCCAGCAGGTCACCCCTCACCTGTACCAGGGTGGGGGGTTATTACTCCCCAGGGGCAGGACTCTACACTTGCCCTTGTTGGACTTATGAGGCTCCCTACCACCCAACTCTCCTGCCTGTCCAGGTCTTGCTGAATGACAGCAGCCCTCTGCTGTGTCAGCCACTCCTCCCAGTTTGGTATCATCAGCAAACTGGCTGAGGATCCTCTCCATTCCTTCATCCAGGCAAATGGTGAATCTGCTGAACAAGCCATGGGATTGTTACCATGGTATATTGCTTTACCTATCTACTAAGAACGGAGACTGCACCTCTTGGTCAGGATCACCAGGGTGGGTGCATTTTAACACAGATATGAAACCCATGTTTGAGAATTGTGTGGTGTGTGGCTGGCAGGTGGATGCAGTGGGTGACTTCTGTGGCCTCCCATCTCCTGGGCCCTGAATTCGAACTGGTGGGTTACGAATGAAAACAGGTTTGTGTCTGTGCTTTGTTTTACAGCAGCAGGAGTCCTGGGTTGGGTCTGTCATAGGCACTGGCACAGTTTAGTGCTCTTGGGCAACACATTGAGGGGGAGCGTGGCACAGAGGGGCACAGGTTCTGCAGATCCCAGGGCTTTGCTGTGGGAGAGGACAGGCTGTCACCGTGCCACTGGCACTGGGCAGATGGGCAGGTAGGACTGAGAAAGGAGAAGATATATGATGGATGGGAGGATGAGTCAGGGTGCTGCACTATCAACTCACATTCCTCTCCATTTCCTTTTTCATCCCTAAAGTTCATACACATCCACTGGCACTTGCGTATCTATTTCCATTGCTGTCTGGAGTTGCCCTTTTGCAGTTACTCTTGGTGAACTCACAGTACTCTGCAATGGCCAGGAGGTGGCAAGCTTTGAATTCACAGTGCTCTGTGCTTTCACTCCTTCCCTCAAAGCAAAGAATTTGAGGAAAGCTCGAGTATAGAGCCCTGTTTGTTCCCGGTGTGAAAGCCTGTGTCCAAGTGCGTGTGTGTGAGACAGAGGGAGAATTGCCCATGACTGATTAGCAGTGTCAGTGACAGGGGATGCAGTGTTCTGCTACAGCCCATCACAGATAACAGGCTGTTCAGTGTGACATCCTCCAGGACAAGGCACAGACAACAGAGAGGCACTTTGGCTGCAGCATTTTCCCAAGCATTCTGAATACACCGGTTTTGCCACAGCCTTCTGCGTTAAGAGGTGGGTCAAATCCACTCCTATCAAAAGAAAACAAAACCAAGATGGTTTTGAGAAAATCATGTTCTCCTTCCTTCTACGCTTCTATGTGCTTTTAATTCCTTCCATCCCGTTCCGTTCAGTGGAAGGAGTGTTCAGCCACACAGACATATCCTCGCAGGGTGACAGCAGAAAGTGCGTGTTTCTGAGCACACGGACAGCACTGAAGCAGGCAGAGACATCCATGTGCTGTGCACGTGTAGCGGGGCGCTGAACTGAAGGACTCTGTTTTACAGAAGACCTACTGCAGTGGCTCTTGAAGTGCTGCATGGGCTCTGGCGAGGGAGGCCAGGCAGCCAGCTTTGTCAGCAGCTATAGCTGTGACCTGCCAGGCTGCTCCCTTTGGCAAGGGCAGCTTCCCCTCCTGCTCTTTGCTTATTTGGGCTATAACCTCCTTGATTCAGGCACTGTCCCATACCATGGGCTTGTTTGCCACAGAGCCTGTGACTTTGGGGTTCTGTTTCAAGGTTCTGAATGTCACTGGCAGGAAAGAAGGACGCAGGATGGCAACAGAGCTCCATGTCAGGTTGGTATCTTCTCAGAGCCGTGCCACTTCGTGGGTGGATCCCTTCCCTACAATGACAACTCCGAAGGAAATCTTCAGAGTGGTTTCTCAAGCTTTCCTGACACTGCAACACCAAAGGTAACAGAGATGAGAAGAGCTCATTTCTTCCAGAAAGCTTAAATTTAGAATATGTAAAGCCAAAACCAAGTCCAGGTAAGCGAATAAACCTCAGCTACCAATGTGCAGTAAATTACACAGAGGTGGTAACTACAACGCAGGCCTGGTGTTAACTGTTAATTTAGGATCAGCTTACCATGACGCCTTGGCACTTGCTCTGTTGCTCTTTCCTAGTTTAAGCAGCTTTCAAGGTAGACAGCTAACAAAAATAAGACACGCATGACAGCATCCCTCCTCTGCTGGCACTACAGCGAATGAATTTCCCCACAGCTCCCGGAGTGAGTGCTTGTGGTGGTGTTTCAGGATTTTTACAGATTCAATCAATTTTTCAGGCCACTGATAAGAAACACATGGAGTGCAGCTCAGGTTACCTCAAACATGTCTTCAAGAAAAGCACCATGCCAAGAATCACTTTTACACATCCCTGCTTCCTACATCATCCAAAAGGAAGAATAAAATTCTCTTTTCCTCTTTCTTCTGCCTCTAACCCACTGCAAGCTGCTGGTGACATCACTAAACATAGAAGCAGAGCTAGAGATACTCAAAAGTATTATCACAGCCTTTATGTGCACTTGGGGGTGCATAACTGCACATAATACATGGTTCATAAAGCCTACAGCCCCCTCTGTTCTGCTTCCCTTTTCAGAGCCCTTTCTACAACCAGGGAATTTATTTCCTTACATCTTCAGCCTTTCCCCAAAACTCTTCCCCTCACACTATGAAATCTGTCCCAGATGGAAAATGTATTTTAATACACTCTTTGAAAAAGATAAGCAGGACAGTCCAAAAGAAACAGCTTCTACCAGGCAGGGAATCACCCTTTGCACTGCTGAGAAAGAACCCCTTGAAACCAGCATGGGATGTGGCTGCAGAGGGGGGCAACATTCACCAGAGCTGCTTCTGACAGCCCCAGCCTGACAGAACTGTTACTCATGGCAGCATTGAACTGGCTTCTGGTAACTGTGTCAAACCGAGCAGTAATAGGCAACAGCTTCTCCTTTTCAAGAGGTCTCCTTTGTGGACAAATCTCTCCTGCTTTTCAGGGCATATACGAGACACTCAGGAGCATCCCTGGCAGCCCTCCAGCAGCTCACAGGTTTCCTCCTGTGCCTGAAGGACTTTGTACTCCTGTCCCTTACCCCCACACAGAGGTGTACGAGCCACACGCAGTGGCATCCCTGAGGGTGTTCGCCGGCTGCTCTGTGTTACCAGGAGCAGAAGGTGGGAGGTATTATCTCCTGGGCAGTCCCTCCATGGACAGTCGCTGACTTGCTCCCCACCTTCCTATCCAGAGAGCCTACAGAAGGTGGAGTTAGCCCAAACAGGAGGGGTGAAGCCTAAATACTGTCTAACCTAGTGGGTAGACTCACAAGAGCTGTAAGACGAGCCCGGCTTTGAGAAAGGAGAGACACAAACCCAGGCTTCTCATAGTCCCACTGAATTCACATTCACTTGCCACCGAGGTATTGGAAAAGAGCAGAGAAAGCACCACGCCTGCAGCCGTGCCCCTGCTCCTCCAGCCAGAGCTCGTCTGTGAACCCAGCCTGAATTAACAACAGCTCAGGGACCACTGAAACACATTTATGGGTTGTTTTTTTTTTTCCAAATCACTATTTGACAATTAGAATGTGAAATGATCCATGCAGGACTGATGTGTAGCTTCAGGCTGAGAATCACCCCGAGAGCCTAAATAATATGGTAAAGACAGAAAAAAAAGACTTGGGCAGCTCTAAATCAAACTAAAGGCTGGACCGGTGTCAGCACTGCAGTATAAAAGACATCACTGCAGGTTGCCTCTGTGAATTCACACAGTCCTCAGCTTTGCTCTGCAACACTTCCCTGCAGTTTTGAACCTGGGCCAGACCCTTCCAATTTCAACTTCTAAATGTTTGCTTTAATACTAACAATATAGGAAGGACCTCAAATGTATCATTTCAGAGGGACTTTAAAAATAATAGCTTCCGTCAGCCATAAAACCAATTACAGGAGTGATTCCATATTGACTTCTTCCCCTCTTGACACTGCTTTATGCACTTAGATCTTTCTGAAGGTAAACGTACTCTGGACTACAGTAAAATGGCAAAACAGTCAATAAAAGTGCATGAATTTCACATCAGCCAAGATGATTTTAGCCATCTACCCTGAAATCTATTGACAAAAATCTCAGGCTCAGTCTCTCAAGCCGTACAAAGCTGAGCAGCTTCCAGCAGGCCAGTGGAACAGGCTTGGCTTAGCTTTGAGAACTAATTATGTTTTTACAGAAGCAGAACATTGGTTCAGTCTTAGGGTTGCATTTGAAGAAAGAAAGGGACAGATCCCAGTGTGGCTGGGGAAGAGATTCTGTCCCCTCCACCATCCCATTAGAAAGAAGCAAACCAAGCAACAGAAAATAGTAGCCCTTCAAAACCTCTCCCAACCCCACAGTGAGTCCAGCCCCAGTGAAACCCAGAAAGATAAAATCAGAAAGGGCTAGGCTGCAGATTTCAAGTTTTAGCTATAAAGGGTAAAAATTTTCAAAGAGCTTATTTGTCATTTTGGCCCCTCAGTAGTTTCCAAGTCAGACTTCATATTAAATCAGGTGCTGCTCATGAAATGTCACAAGTGGGAGCTGCTGGGGCCTGACTGCTTGGCCTAGGCTGAACCTCTGTAGAAAAACCTGCTCTTCCATGTTAATCAGCAGAGATTTAAACCCATCATCTGTCCTTTTGCCTCTAGGTCCCTAGGTTAAGCTTGGCAGCAGGGCTGGAGTTCCTCTCACAACCGGCACGGAACACAGGGTACTGAATGGGCCTTTTCCCCGCAAACAGCTGTGAATTTAGGTCGGATCTGAAGGAGCAGGACTGGTGGGACTCTGGCCTGATACTGCTTGAGTGTCTGCGTCTCTCTCTGTCGTCAGGCCTGGCTCTCTGCCTGGAGGAAAGGAACTGGAGATTTTTGCTAATCAACACACAACTGATCCAAGTACCAACATCAGTTACTGCCAGATTCATCAGGGACATCAGTAAATGTGATTGCTCGCAGAATTCATTGTCCTCACTGAGAACGCAGCGTGGCCAGACTGTCTGAGCAAGGCAGCACTGCCTGTTTACAGAGAATGAAAAATTTGGACTGACCTAGATAGGGAACTTCGAATGTGTGGCTTTAATGTAGCAGCTGAAAGGTTGCCCCATGTCTGGGAAAGCCCAGATACATCTGCTGTCTCTGCCTCAACCTTTGTCCAGCCACAATGGCACCGGCCGACTTTCCAGGATTTCTCCATGACTGGAGCTCAGGCAGGGCAGGAGCACGGAGCAGCCTGTGAGTAGCTGGGAATCCCAGAGAAATGCCCACGGTGCCTGGTCAGACCAACCACGGCTTTTGTGCAAGGGGGCATCGCTGCTCTGCGCTCCCCGTGCTCGCTCTGCATTTGCGATTCAGATCAATCTGGCTGGAGATCCCAGTGGGAATTAGCTTGGTTCCTTCACGGCCTCATTCCTTTGGTTAGGGAGATCCAGGGTGCACAATTCTCTGGTCAGCAAACAAGAGGATTTAGCTAAAATACCAAGGCCACCTTCCTAGAAGCAGCGATTACTGTCAGCTTCTCTTACTGCACACTGCTGGGCCCAGACCCACAGCAACAGAAGGACAGAGAAGCCAAATGCTGACATCTGTCACTGTTTGGAGTGAAGGAAAGGCCCGAAGTCTCCGAGGCACGTGAGTCTCTGACAGCTGTGATACATAAATACAGAGGTCTTTAATAAACAGGATCAGATCCCCTTCAGCTCGTGTACATCTATTTACCACTCTAAAACTTGTATCCAGTAACTGAAATTAACTTCTGCAGTGCACTGGATTTTATAGACTAAAAACAATGACTTCATGGTAAAGCGGCATTTGATTCCTGCACGAACTATTATGGGATGCCATCTTTGTAATTTCCTCCTCGCTTGATCATGATAAAACAGTCCCCTAGGCACTGGAAAGCCAGAGAACATGTGCCAAGTGGAGGAGATGGAAATGGGAGAGTCGCCAATAATACAAAACACAGTTGAGGAAACAGCTTTTGAGAGCAATTGTTGTGTGATAGGGAACGCTTTGTCTTTTTCTTCATCGATCATTTGGAGTGGGAAGTGATAGATTTTATTTAAAAGCTTAGAAGCAATTCTTCTCTCAGCAGATCCCCACTTCCTGGCTGCCCGGTGGCCTGAGTTTCTGATGGGGAGAGAGGACTCTGAAGGAAGAGGTGACCATGCTGGAGATAGCTATTGCTAGACTGGAACAGAACATATCTGACTGCACTCACCCACTTACACAAATGGGAACGTGGAGTGTGCTAGAGCGTGGAGCAAGCTCAAGCCTGATCCTCAAGAAAGCTCCAAGGCTTAGCCAAAGTGCTGGTAAACAATAAGGAGAGAAGGCGTGTGAAGATTTAAAACCAGGCTCAGACTCAAAGTGACAGTGTAAATTTATGCTCTTTGTGTTTTCCTTCCCTCTGGCTAGTGTATTTTTCTGCATTATCTCCCACTATGGAAGCAAGAACCTCCGTGTAATGTCACATGTTGGAATTGCCTTGACTTAGTGATCCAAGAAACCCACCAGGGATGAGCACATAGCAAAGGGTCTTCCTATTCTGAAATTGTTAATAAACCCTTTCCAATTAATCTGCCTCTGCACATGCTGTGATTCAGTCCTGGATGACTCTGGGCAGCTCAGCGGGTGAATCACACACTTGTTCCTTGTTTTCGTATTGTTTCTCCTTCAGTGAGTCCTCCTGAGAAGGTGGCAGCCCTCCTTCACCTCTGACAGGGCTTGTTCATGCTCCTCTTGATGGCAGAGGAACTTCTGGAAACAGCTTGGACAGGGTGGGAAAACACAGAGTCAGAGAATCACAGATGTCAGGGGTTGGAAGGGACCTCTGAAGATCACTGAGTCCAACCCCGCTGCCAGAGCAGGACAAAACCAGAACAGATCATGCAGAAATGCATCTGACAGGTCTTGAAACAAAGAAGGAGACTCTGCAGCTCCTCTGAGGAGTCCGTGCCAATGCTCTGCAGCTCTTACAGTAAGGAAGTTCTCCGTCACGCTAAGGGGGAACTTCCTGTGCTGGAACTTGGATCCACTGCCCAATGTCCTGTCACAATGCACAAGTGAAAAGAGGCTGTCCCTGCCTTCTTGACTCCCAGCCCTTATGGATATATAGACATTAATTAGATCCCCCCTCAGTCATCTCCTCTCCAGGCTAAAAAGTCCCAGGTCTCTCAGCCTTTCCTTGTAAGGCAGATGTTCCAGCCCCTTCATCATCCTCACAGCCCTCCCTTGGAGTCTCTCAAGTAGATCTAGACTAGATGCATTTTCAAATATTTCTTCAGCTTTCTGACTTTATCACCTCTAGTGGGTTTGGAAAGGTTTCTGGGCTTGACCACATGTATACCAAGCAAAGAAGTCATCATGATCTCAGCTGGGCTTTGGTTCTTCCCCAGATGGGTCTGCCTTGGTGATAATCCCTGGGAATGCCAACAGATCCCTATGGCCTCCCAGAACGTACAACAGCTGCCCTTAGCAGTTAGAGCTGTACACCAGACGTGGCATTAACGCCAGGGAAGGATATTGTATTTTACAGCCAAAGGAAGCCAGGGCTGTTCCAGATACACATCAGTCAAGTGTGGAGAAAACATTAACTTTCAGCCTTTTTAGCAGTGAAGAACAGAGATGTTTTCATGAAGTTTGCCTAATGCATTGTCCACGAGGTAGAGGAGCAAAGATGCCAGAGTAATAAGAGAAAATTCTGGAGTGGAATAGACAGCCAAAGAGCTAAACAATAAGCTGGATACCATCTGAAGTGAGAAATGTCCAACCCCAAACTGAGAGTTCCTGCCATTTTGAGTGTGAAGGGGACTGAGGATTGGAATTGAATGCCAGGGTCTCCCATTCAGTTCCAGTTCCTGGTCCCATCAGGTGAAATCAGAGTACCTCGAATTGTTGGAAGCTGGGGGTGCAGTGCTGATCAGGAGCCTGTCACCTTCCAGCGAGGGAATCGTGCAGTGGGCAGTGAGTGTAAAACATACAAACCCCAGCATTTTCTTCATCCTTTTTTAGGACTGGAAAAAGATAATTTTAATTTGTGAATGTACAAAAATTTTTCCTCCCACTCCGCAATATCTACCACTGCAATTTGGATGTTCAGCTAACTTAAAAAAAATAAGTTATTTTTCATTTATATTTAAGTGATGAGCTCATGCTGGCAATCTGTTATCAGGAATTCAATACAGAATTACTGAGAGGTGATTTCTGCATCTCACCTACTGTCCACAGTCTACTTGAATAAATAAGAGCATCAGAGGGATCGTTTTAATTAACTGTGACTCCAAAAATGCACGTTGATAAAATATCCAATGTTAGTGTTTGACTTTCCATAAAGTTAACATTGGCTAATCCAGCCTTAATCTATATTGTTTTAAGAGCAGGTCTTTAAATGGTGCAAATGCCATATCCCAAGATTATAACATAGTACTTACCCTTTACATCCCACCCTACCCTTTACATCCTAAAGAAACAAAATACTAAACAATAGCTTCTTTTTTCTCTTTCTAAAATGACTGAAACTGGGGGAGGAGAAGTGGAAGGAACAGCTTCACATCCAACAGCAGCTCAGAGACAAGACAGGGCAGAGAAGAGAGAACTGCAGAGTCACTCTTGACTGGATCATCCCCACACCTTAGAGGCTCGTTATGCAAAGAGGTGTTTGTGTTCTTGCTTTAAGGAAGCATGTTGGAAAGTCTGGCATCACCTACTGAGGCTCTGTCTGCACTCTCTTCCAATGCAGCAACACTTAAAGCAAATCAGGAACTAATTCAGCAATGTTAGGTTTGAGTTCTAGCAAGAGAAATAAAACTGCTGGATTAATTTGCCACTTTAGAGGCAAAAGTTGCAGGGATCTGGGATACTGGTGTTGTGGGACTTGGCTTCAATCCTTTACCATGAGCATAGAGATTTATATGGACACAGTGCAAAGTTTACAATGAGACTGGCTTGGAAGCTGGAATGGAAGAGGGCATCTACTAAGTCTACAGCACAGCTTCCCACAGTTATCTGGGCTTTACTTGGAGGTCTTCCATGAGAAAGCAAAATGTGGTGAGATCATATCCCAAGCTGAACTGATAGAGGAGAGGGAATCCTTCCACAGCTGGAGGCTGATCTATACATCTAAATATGTGAAGTCACAGCTTCCATTAAAATCTATCCATCACAAGTATCTTGGCATGTGATAACTCCTCTCAGTCTGAGTGATTCATAGAAGTGACCCCGTTTTCAACAGCAAAGGAGGATTTGCAACATCCTAGCTTGGCAACTGGCAACACCAGGAGTTTAGCAGAGAGATGGAAATAACGTACCAAGTAGAAAAAAATGTGGAGGAGGATATGTGCACATAACAGCTTGGAAGTTTAGGAAAATATCCAGCTTCCCACTAAGTTGCTATGGGGTAATTAATGAAATGTCTCATTCTCTCCAGCTTGTCTTCCAACATTTTCCTTCCCAGGGGCATAAGCTATCATCAAAGAATATTCATCCTTGGCTTAGTAGGTTAATAGTGATGGATGGCTTAAAAGGAGCAGGTCTGGAACCCATCTCACCTCCCACTGTTGAAAATCAACCAGAGCACAGTTGGCCGAAGTGCAGGTGGAAAGGAACATGAGGCTTCTTTGGTCTGGTGGTGGCAGCTGGCACACCAGGGTACAATGCAACTTAGTAGAAACATTCACAGACAGTAGATGCACTAGGAGCCGATGACATGTAGTCATCACCTTCTAGTTTATATTCTCTTATTGTTTTGTGTGAGCTGATAGGTGACCTGCCAGTCTGCTCACACCACGAGACTCTAGCTGGCAGATTATGATTCAGTTTGAAGCACTACACATCAAGAAAGACTGGAAGATCAGATGGAAGATGTCCAAAGAAAAGCAAGAGGTATGATCAGAGCTCTAGAGAATGTGACCTGTGATGAAAGATTGAACAGACTTGGTGTATTTAAGCCTGGAGAAGAGAAGGTAAAGACACGTGCTCAAATATGTGGAAGATAACTGGAGAAAGGAAGGGAATAAAACCTTTACTATACCCACGGTGGTACAGACAGTAAGTCACGATTTCAGAGTGTAGCTGCAGAAGTTCTGATGACCAGTCGGGAATGCACAGGAGTAGTGAAGCCCCTGAGCAGTTTGTGTAAGGAAGCTGCAGACCTGCCAAGGCTGCAGGTTCCTGCAGGCAGGCAGGCAGGCCAGACTGCTCTCTCGAGACAATTCAGCTGTATCTGACCCAGCCCTGGGCACTGGGCTACCTAAGCCATTTCTTAAGGTGCTTTTCTGACTTCTGCTATGATCTGTGGTTAAAAAAATAATTATCATATTGCACCAAGTGAAGGACACAGAAGAAACAGGCCCATCAACAAGAGTTAATGTGGACAAAACAGCTGAAGTCTGGGGGATAGCAACACCCAGAATATCTTAATAAAACCCTATTTTGTAGTGGAGCCTGCAGCTTAGCCATCAGATAAAATGTAAAAACATGTAAAGGGTTATTTGTGGCATGACTAGAGAGTGGGGCTAAGGGGAAATTAATGTTCCATCATTCATTTTGGAAATATTCTCATTAGTAATTGCCCCATTTATAGTTAGAGGAAAACAGAACATTCAAATTCCTGGCAGCAAAACACTTCCCTAGTTGCAGATAAATATTGATATTGGCTTTAAGTCAGTTTACAAAAAGAAATGAAAAGAAAACAACAGCTCCACTGATGCCTGTCGGGCTTTGAAACATCTTTTGAGAAACCCTTTGGTGAGTGTCATTGTGCAGAACATTAAGTCAAAGCTATTCACTATTAATAGTCTGCCGAGAGGAATTCAGGAGAAAGACCCCGTGGAGCCAGGCTGCTCCTGCTGGCAGTCCTCAGCCCCCTGCCCATCACAAGCAGCAACAGCATTTGCACCCACTCACAAAAAAAGGGTGCATCTTCAGCCCAGTTCACCAGGGCTGTACTCCAGGGCTTCCACTTTCCACAGCCCGTGCTGTGGTTGGACACCTGATGGGGTCCGAGAGTAGAAACACGGGGCCAGACCCAGGGGGATGCCAAAGGGGATCAATACCCATACTGTAAATACCTTTCAGTGGTGGTGTCCCAGATCCAGTCACACAGCACCCATGTCCTAACACACTGTCTCTGGGAGCTTAATGGTGCAAAATGGTATGGAGAGCCTGGAAAGAGACCACAGTTGCCCTAGGTGATGCTCTTTCATTTGTGCCTAGACATCTGTGCTTTGGCTTACAGGGGTTTGGATTTCAGGCTGCTACCATACTTGGAGGTAGGAAGATAGGCTGAGCCTGATTAAGCAGTTTTACCCTGGTTTGTGATCTTCTCTAACTCCTTCCTCACCCATAACCTAGTTAGCAGCTTTTCAAGAGCCACTTTCTTCCTGCAAGCTGTGTAGTGCGTAACCCGTTCAGCACATAAAGTTCCTTCCTCTCCTTTGAGGAAAATAAATTCTAACAACAAGAATAGTAATGCTGTGTGACTGCCTCCCAGAGCTGCCCAATTTCCCACTCTGTTCTACTGCTGGGTGTTCATTTCACATCCACGATGGTCTTTTTGCCTGAGATGAGAAGCCAGAAGGTCCTGCACAGCCTCAAAGGCAAATAGGCCACAGCTCTCAGCAGAAGGCAGTGGGCCTCCTGGAGTCAGTAACTGCCAGAATAGGCATGCTGGCTGACCCACACTGCCACCAAGCCTTTCCCAGGAGACAGGATGCACCTTCAAAGATACTGGTCCACCAGGGGATTGAAATACACAGAATTCTAAGCATAAGGTAGGTTTAAAACAAGGAAAGGGCTATGAAAGAGTCCCTCAGCCAAAGGAGACAAAGAAGGATTAATCCCGAGGTGATTATTTACTGTATGTTATTTGGCACTGGCACTTCATTTATCTACCAGGAATATCTGGCAGCTTTCATTTGTAAGATGTGGGAAAGAAAATAGAAATAGCTGAAGTCATTCACAAACTAGCTGCAAACTAATCCCAAACCCTCCATCAATGGTGTCTCGTAAAAGCTCAACAATTCTCTTCTCAGCTTTGTTCCTTTTTTCTCTCGGGGAAGTCCCAGATTCCCTGTCAGGGTCAGACATTGGAAAATATTACAAAAAGGCCCATTTGCCAGGTGCCAAGTCTGTGTATGCAGGTCTGCTAGGGACCTGCTGTAACACCTTGGAAAAGTCAGTTGCCATCCCGTGCCTCAGTTTCCCCACTGACAGTAGGGCAACAAAGACACATAACTATGTCTGTAAAAGCAGGTGGTGGTCTGACACATGCTGTCAAAACCAGTGGCAATCCAGACTCTCAGAGGGTCAGGCAGTGCTGGTGGAGCACACCTGGCTGCCAGACCTGCAGACAGGCATCTCACCTAACCTTCCAGCCACCAGTACCTGGATGACCTGTCCTCATCTGCTTGAGGACATTAATGCTCAGGGTTTTCCATTCACTACCATTATGAGGATAGGACACAGCCCCGCTAGCTCAGAAAGTCCTTATGTGAGCAGGAAACTACCTCAGACCTCCTGGCTAACGTCCTCAACTGCCTTCTTCCTTTTTCAGTGTCCCAACAGGATGTGTGGAGGAGAAGGCACAGTTTGGACAGAGCAAGAGAGCACACAGGGGAGACAAGGGTGGTCAGCAGACAGGGGTTTGCTTTCCTGCTCCACCGCCTGACCTCAGGCGAGTCACTTAACCTCTGCCTCCACTCCCACTCTGGTTGCGGAGCTGTAGAGAGCTCTTCGTGGTGTGGGCAGCGTGCTCGCAGACGTTGTGGTCACGGGGTTACCTACTCCAACATTCCCCATGGGCCAGGCCTTTACATTTCACCTAATTATTCTGAACCAAGTCATTCTTTTTTGCCTAAAATGTCTCTTCCAGAAAGGCTTTGTATGAAAGCACCCGACAATACAGAGTTTCTCGCACAAGTTTACTCAGCCTCAGATCTATCTGCTGCTTCTTCCTTTGCTGGATAACTATTTTTATTTTTTTTTCCTCGGGAATGCACTTAGATTTACTTCACCCTCAATTTTTCTTTTACCAAGTAAACACATTTAACCAATTTATGTTCTTGTTCTGAAGCATTTTCTCAGCCTCCACGTAACTTCTGTACCTCCCTTTACGAGTTTTCACACTTCCTACAGTGCCAGAATGCCATGTCACAGTGGAACAGGTTTGCAGGAGATGTGCTGGCCCGAGCCATCAGCAAGGCAAGCTTTGTGGGGAGGAACCATCTCCGTACTAGATCAACACTGATGGAATTAGGAGGAAAAGGTTTCAATGCTTTCCTTTGGTTTCCAAGTTCCAGACCAGTGCCCTACAGAGGGACTGAATCACTCTCTTAATCCTCCTGTAGCTCCACTTACACACCAGCAACAGGACCCACGTTCTTTGTCTCGCTGGGAGATACACTCACAGGAAGTGCTGCTGGCTTACCTGCTCTGCCTCTCCTTTTTCTGCCCATCACTATTAGTATAACAAAAGTCAAGGGCATGGTATCTTGGGTGAGGTGTAAATCAATCACAGTAACTAAATGATGGGAGAAAGGCTCTTTGAAAACTGCTTTTCAAAGGCAGAAAGTTTGTCTTGGCAGAAAAGTGAGATTTTGTGTGAAAGATTTTCAACTGTGTGCTCAAGATTTTTGACAGCTGATTTTTGCCTGAAATGTTGTACGAAATTCTGCTCTCCACAGCTGTCATGTCGTCTGTGTTCGTTAAACTCTTCTGGAGCTTCCTGGAACACAGTTTAATCTCCGGCATGGCCAATATTCCCCGGTGTTATTTTCTGAACATTACTTTTCTCCTTCTGATTCAGCCCTTGGACTTGTTTTCTGGTTGAGTCTAAAAATGCTCGTGCCTTGCCTGAGACAAGCTGCTGTGCAATGCAGAGCGAGTCCCACGTGTTGATTGGAAGCGTCCAAACAAATAATGAAGCAAAACAGTGACGTTGGGAGCACCCATGAAGAAGAGGGGGCAACCCTCAGCCCTGGCCGAAGCGCTCTCTGCTCTTCTCCATGAGCTTTTCTTGCTGAATAGATACTTACAGGGTACTGCTTGAGAAGATTTTTCCCCATTTAACAACCACAGAAAGGAATGACAGATTCCTCCCCCTTGATTAGCATTTTGGATGCTATGACTGTGGTTTTTCAGTTCAGCCACTGTTGGGAGGCTAGAAGTGTTGTAGCCGTGCTGTTCAGGTACGTGTGGGCATCACAGCACCGTGTTCAAGCTACCAAACTGGCCCAAAGCTGGGAGCCCTAAGGATTCGCTGCAGAGACTCAGAGAACTGACTGGCAGCTGAAAAACTGAGGAATCTCGCAAGAATCATCCCAGAAGGATCCAGCACTCTGGCAAACACCAGACTGTACAGGTGCTGGGGGAAGCCTCCTCCTTAGGCTGAATGCGAAAAACAATGAGGATGGAAAAAAGGGGGGGTTTGGGCTTCTGTCAGTTTGCTTTTGTTGTATTCTCAGTCTAGGGGTAATTTTTTGGTGTGTCTACACCAGTTGATTTATTCCTACTATGAAGATGAACTGAAAGATTTTCTTTCCTAGGCTCCCTTGGTCTGTATCTTCTCTGACACTCGACGTGTTGCGTGTAATTGTCACATCAATACACGTCTGCAAATCTGACTGCTCACAACTTTGTCCCAAGCCCTGGAAAGCTACTGCAGCCTGAGAAGTATAGCTAATAAGATCCATCTGCTTTGGAGACATTTTTAATTCCTATGATTTACTCATTAATTTTCTCTTCTCTAATTACACACAAACGTCAGCAGAGGGAACTGGAAAAAGAGAAACAAGGGAAGAAAGAAGAGCCAGCTGTCAGGGAAGGACTGCATTTCGTGTTGCAGGCACTAGCTGGCGTGATCCCCACAGCCACTGCCACTCCTCCCGGTCCCCAGCTCTCGCTCACAGATGGACTGGGAAATGAGGAACATTTTTCAAGAGGAATAAAAAAAGGGTGGTTCCTGATGGATGAATGAATGGTATCTGAAGAGAAGATCCAGAGGTACTATCAGTGGGTTAGAGGGACTGACTGTTATCATTAAGAGGCTTTGTATGAACAAACCAACCAGCAGCAGTTCAGTCCCAGCTACGAAGCCATGCACTGAGACCTAGACAGGGGATGGTTTATGCGAAAAGAATAAGCAAAGTAATCCAGCAAAGAGGTGAGCCAGAGGGACAGCACAGGCCTCTACGTTCCCCATTCCCCTGCAGGGCTGAACACCCTCCTGCCCTGCCAAGGTGTGGCCCTGGAGGGGTGGCACAGCACAACTCAGTGCCACAGAGGTCTGCTAAGATGCTCCAAGTGGCAGTTGCTTTGTGCTTTTCACTTAAAGCTGTTTTCTGGCTTTATTTTGTTTACTTTTTAGAATGTTATTTTTCAGTGGTTAATTGTTAATTTTGTTATTTCCAGTTTTAAAAATGCCATCAGTGGCAAAGCCAAGATGGACCACCCAGACTGCACTTCTTGCAAGCTTCATCTAAACTGTTTTGCTTCCAGTTCTGAAATCCAAAAAGCTGACGTATTCCTCTCATATCCCTACTCTTGGTTTGTGATAATCTCACCGTGATGCAGGGGTGAGCTAAGAAGGTGTTTGGTGTAAGCAGGGTTAAGAGGCCGTGATGAGTAAGCCAGGCAATGGTGCAGGACCCAAGAACGCTTCCTGGCTCCCGGGTCTAGGTGTAAGTACTGGCAAAGCTCCAGCTCTCTGACTGGACCAAATCTTGACCCTGCTCAGCCCATCCTGCCCTTCAGTATCCCTGTGAAGAAACCCAAGCCTGTAAACTAGAAATGCTCTAGGCTGTGCCTGAAGAGGCCCCTGAGAAGGGCAAGAAATGCAGTTCATTGCAGGGCACCGAACAGATGGAGCCGTGCAGTGACATAACCAGGGTGTAAGTGACACTAACACCACTTCCTCGGGACTGTCTTTCAACACTTCCTCTTCCATCTGACATAGTGCATGAAAGGCATGTAAGATGTGGGAGTCAAGCCCGGGGGGAGAGATGAGGGCAGGCTGTCTAGACACAAATTAGCTCAGGGCTCTGCCTCAGTGGCACAGGCTTGGACAAACCTTCCTACTGTTGCAGAAAATACAGGCCAAGGAAGACAGCACGAGTGAGATGCTGATCTCCCTCATGTCATTTCTCACCCAGACTACCAGGGATCTTTTTGCAGGTCCTGGTTTGGTGCACAACAGGAATTTCAGCTCTGGAGTCATTGGTGGCTCTGGTGCGTGGCCAACAACAGATGCCAACGATGAGTTCTTCCTTGGTACCCTGTCATGGTTTAACCCCAGCCAGCAGCTAAGCCCCACACAGCTGCTCCTTCATTCCCTCCTGTGGGACGGGGGAGAGAAGTGGAAGAGTAAAAGTGAGAAAACTCAAGGGCTGAGATAAAGACAGTTTAATGGGTAAAGCAGAAGCTGCACACACAAGCCAAGCAAGACATGGAATCCATGCACCACTTCCCATCGCAGGCAGGTGTTCAGCCAGCCAGCCCCAGGCTCCACCACACGCAGCAGTGACTTGGGAAGACAAACATCATCACTCTGAACATCCCCCCTTCCTCCTGATTCCCCAGCTTCCATACTGAGCATGACATCATATGGTCTGCAGAATAGCTCTGGTCACTTGGGGTCAGCTGTTCCAGCTGCATCCCTTCACAACTCCTTGTGCATCCCCGGCCTGCTCGCTGCTGGGGTGAGGAGCAGAAAAGGCCCTGACTCTGTGTTAGCAATAACTGAACCATCTCTGAATTAGCAACGCTGTTTTCAGCCCAGATCCAAACTGTAGCCCCATGCAGGCTACAATGAAGAGAATTAACTCTACCCCAGCCCAAACTAGCACATGCTCTCTGCCTGATAACTACCCGGTTACTGGGGTAGAAAAAGCCAAACCTTTCCCACCCTCCATCTCTTGCTCTGCATCTCATCCATTTCTTACAATAGATACTGAACACGCTTTGGCTCCATCCACTTTGGTAGCCAATGTGTTTTCAATCACGTGTGAGGGGGAAGGGACCTACTTCTGACAAGTGGTGCTAATAACGAGTCATTTTCTACCATAGACAGTCCCCTGGGTATTAACCTATAGCTTTTTTATTCACCCCACTTAGTTCTTCCCTCATGCAAAGTCATTTGGCTCTGTAGAGGCCCTGTCATGGTTATTTATGTATTCTGGACCTCTCTTTGTTCCCCATCTCTCTCCCATCGCAGCTCGGTTCTGCATGGGAATATCTCCAGGCAGAAAACAAAACACTTCAAAGGAAAGACACCATTATCTTCCTCCTCCTCCTCCTCCTCCTGTACGAGCTCCTTAGGTGGACTTTGTAAAGCTTGCACAGTTCTTGGTAAAGTACCAGATCAGTAGGAGTCAAAAAACCCCCAGTGACTTTATGTTTACTACATCTTTGTGACATGAAAGCACTTGCTTTTCAGTGTTGTATTTTCTCTTTCTATTTCCACTCTCCTGTTAGTGCATGGAGAATTCAAACTGGATCTGAAACTTGGGTCATCTACAGCTGCTGTAGGAAATACAGCGTTTTCTGTGCACGTTCATGCCCTGCATCCTGCAGCTGCAGAACATGCAGTCGGGTTGCTGCCCTCACAAGAACATTCCCAGCAGACAGATCACTGCCCGAGTATCTAAGGCACCAGGATGAAATTTGTTCTCCCATTCCAAGCACACCTCAGGTCTTAATGCTGTCTGTCATAAAGTTGTGTGTCGAGACAAAGGCTGTGTTAGACACTTTGGCTGGGGACAGCGCCTAAAAAAACAGAGTTGCCATTTCTGATGGGAATGAGCTGTTAGTACCCTGAAAATAATAAATAAAGTTGATAACAGAGAAGTTTAAAGAAATATCTACCCAGCTATATGACACTTTACTTCCTCTAACATCATTTATTCACTCTAATCAGGCAATGAACTCTGCAGTGATGAGATATGCCCTGTATTTTGCCAAGAATATCGAAGCTTCTTTGTATAGATGTGCTACTTCACTGCTGCTCCTTACTGGATTGAATGACTTGACGGGTATTTTTTTCATCTGATCTTCCAGGCAAGGCTGGTGCTTCCACTCTCTGAGTAGCACTTGGATTTTAAGAGCTGGAAGACTCAAACCATGTTTCCAACATTAGGTATTAACTGCCCATCTGTGGTTAGGCGCCTGTTGCTTGGAGGAACGTAATTCCTTCTGGTTTTGAATGAAACATCTGTGATCACCACAGTCTGCACTGTGGTCTCCAGCAGTTACGCCTTGCACGGCAGGTAGAGAACAGCATCATGCTCATACCTGCTCCAGGTAGGCAGAGCACTGGAGAACACTCACCTACAGCATACACCACGGTTCCTGCTTTTTTTGCGCTACATGACAGGATGAACACAGTCCCCACGAAGCTTAGAGAGGATGATGTTGCACTGGAGATGATGGCTCACAGTTCAGAAATGGCTGCAGCATGAGCAGGCTCTCCCCTGCTGCCTGGTGCTTGCAGACTGCAGTGAAAATGAATGCAGTCAGAGAGTCAGTTGCTTGAACTTCTCTGTTTAACCAGTTACAGGGATGCCCATATGGAGCTGCTTCTCCTGCAGACTTTGCGTGTTAAAAATGCACAAGAACTTGCTTCCCAAACTAGTCGTGGTGTAGATGCAGCTACGAAGATACATTTTTGTCCTTCACAGTGCCCCTCAACAACAGGAGACACCACAGAGCCTGGCTGCCTCCTACGCTCCGGAGCCATGAGACAGGAGGACACTGGTGCTCTGTGTGCCCATCTGAGAGATGAGGTTTCTTCTGGAACTTTGTTAGGTTCCTCCAGCCTCAGGAGAGGATGTCCAGCCTAGCTTATGGATGCCCAGCCTAGCCTATGGATCCCTAGCCTATGGATGCCTGTGCTCAAACCTCTCCTAGGCTGCTTTTCTGGTACCCTTTGTATAGGCACTGAACTTGCTCCTGCATCATGCTGAGTGCCTCCCCGGAGGTGCTGCTAGCTCCCTTGTTGCACTGTCTGCAACGGGAGGAAAATGGTGCAGCCAAATGTTTATGGTGCCGTGAAAACCAACACCAGTAATGAGGTGGTGACATGAGCAGTGTGGTATCTGCATGGCTCCCAGGCTCTGCCTCCATCCTGCTGATCCATCATCGCTTCCCCTCTGACATGGCACTCCCCCAGCTCTGGAGGGAAATCCTCGACAATCGTTGCAGCAACAAGGAACCAAGTACCAGCTTAGGGATGGAAGGTGCTAATTGTGGCACATCAGCAGCCAGAAGAAACAATTCCTCTAGGATCACACACATTAATCTCCTGTGGCTGCTGGTCCAAGCGACAGGCATTCCCTCCCTGGTGCTGACAGCTGCTAGTGAGAGAGAAAACACTGCAAGCGTGACCACTGCTGCTGCCAGCCGGGAAACTGGGGAATCACATCTCTGGCAGATCTCAGTCCCTGACATTTGCTTGTTGGATAAGCCCGAGGGGATGTGCTGGAGTCCCCTGAAGGCAGGACATGGGATAAAATGGCTTTCCCTGCATGAATTGCTACACTGGTGAAAGGAGAGCTTGGTTTCGGAGCACAGCTCTGAACGGGTCATCATTTCTGGCCCACAGAAACTCTGATGCTACCTCAAGGGCTATTGACACTGCTCATGAAGATAAAAGTTAAGAGTTATCACTGTTTTGATTATCAGGTTGTTGGATATGCCTCAGCTGGGGATCTCAGGGAAAATTTTCAAGGAAAGAGCTCTGCCTGCTTGTCTTCACATCCCGCCCTCACCAAATGGCATCTGAACATCACCAAAGTGGTGGTTGGAAAGGATTTCTGGAGGTTTCTAGTTCAATTTCCCATCAGCTGTTAGACTATTGCCAATGCTAGATCACGGCACCCAAGGCTGAGAACCCCCGGGGACGATGATGGCACAGCCCCTCTGGTAACCTGCTCAGGGATGCATTATGTTCCAAGTGAAGAAGTTTCCCCCGATGCGGAAGATAAATATCCTATGCCACAACTTCTGGCTGTAGCACACTTCAAGAAGTATCCAAAGAAAGGCTGAGATTTGGTGACCCAGCTGTGCTCGTGTATTTACCTGAAACTAAGGACCTCAGCCCCAGTTCTTGGGTACTCATCCCTGCACCTCCAGTGCTTCCACACTGACAGCAACCACAGCAAAAGAGAGAGGTACACTGGAGACCTAACCCTGCACACCGGCAGAAATTTGTCCCTTGGAAAACAGCAGTTTCCAATTCCATCCACATTTCATGAACCCTTTTGGGGTCCAATCCCTCCCCTCCTCCATACCCCGGGGCCTGCTGTTGTTTCTAAACCCGTAACGATGCTTGGGACTGTCTCAGGGCTTTTCCAAGCTCTACCAGCAAACCAAACCTGGGGCTAATCTCTTCCTTTGCAAAACTTCCAGTTAGGAATACTCTGTCGCAAGGAGCTGGTATTAAGTGAAGAAAAAGCCCAGACTGCTACGCCAGGTGCTGGGGCACATTATGGATGCAACAATAGTTCAGCTACACGTCTGGCTGGAATCAGAACGCATTCCTCCCCTACGCTGGCAGCTTACCTCTGTCTCCCTGACTGACCTCAATGCTGAACCAGCCCCCGTCCCATCTCCTCCTTGGCTCTAGCCATCTATTATTCTGAGACACAAATAGGCTGTCTTGCGAATCAGAGGCTCCGAAAAGAAGAGAAACTTGCCACATCAGTCAAATTCCTGCACTTTTCCTTTTCAGAGCTGGGCAAACATCCACAGAGTCCAGTAGCTAGACAGTAACAAGAAACAAGGAAGGAAGGAAGGGGGGAAAAAGGACAGAAAAGTTATGAATTAAAATTATGGAGACTAAGGTCTCCATGAAGTGGGAAGGGGAATAGGAATAAAGAGGGAAGACGAGTGGACAAGAGAAACGTTGAGAAAAGCAGTGCATAGTCTCTGCCTGGAGAGCTACCACAGATTGAGGTTTCACTATTAAAAGGGGAATCAATGGCTGGCCCCGAGCCTCACGCTGGCAGCCTCTGCTATTCTGATCTCAGGACCAGCATCTGTCAGCAATTTTCAAGAGGAACCATTAGGAATCACAGCGTTTAACAGTTTGTCTTGGCCCCCTGGAATTTTACCACCCCCATCAGCTACTGAAAAAAAAGCAGGGGGTTGGAAGGAGGAGAGGGGAGGAGAGTGGAAGAGAAGGAAGGGAAAACAAAATGGTACTTGTAAGATTTAATGTGTGCCTCCCCCTTTTCCCCTGCTTATATGCCACATCCGCAGAGGTGATATATAGATGGTGGTTTTGGCCTCATTCCTGTGTGCTCTAACAGCACAGATGCTGGTTCAGAGGAGAGCCCCAGGCTGGCTGGAAATTCCCCATGAGCGGGCTCCAGGCCTCTCTGCTGGGGAGCCTTCCCGGAAGCAGAACAGACACGGAGATTTACAGCACTTTGCAAAGCAAATTGTTCCTGACACTCCTGACACAAGAGTGACTTCTGGGCATCTCGCACATAAACCCAACAGAAAGAGAGATGTAGCATTTCCCAGAAGTGGTTCAGTCACTTGGCTACCACCAGACGATTTATTCCAACTGTTCTTCTATCCAGATCTCTAAATAGCGAACCACAAAAGGCAGCATGGGGAGTGGGGAAAGGGAAGAGCAGTTTCTCAGAGCATTTTGGCAAGCCTGGCCATGTGCAGTGCTTGGTGGTCAGCTCTGGAGGGGACACCCGACAGTCACAATAAAAAGGTTTTTAAATAAAGTGTTCAAAGGGCTGGTTCTGCTTGGCACCGGTGAAACAAAACCCAGTGAAGGAAAACAAATCATTGCAGTGAGGTTTGAATGCATTTTCTACAGCTCCAGGAACATGAATCGAAAGCACTGTGCTGCAGGAGGGACTTACGTGGCAGCTAAAGGATGGGCTGTCACACTGCTAAGAGATGCTGCACAGAGCAACTTACAGGGACAAGAATCCAGCACCCAGGCACCAAGTGCTACAGGGTTTTAAAAATACACTGAAGACTGAATGGGATTTCAGGTCCAGATCTGAACTTTGAACTACTACATAAGCTCAACAGAAGCTGCATACTTCCAAGAGGGAGAGATCTATTAGTGTCTAACAGGTTTATGCAGCTAAACCTCACGCTTGCCTTGTTCTGGTAGTTAGGCAGCATACCTGGAAGCATTTCCCCTCTGCACCTTCTGCTTTCCACAGAACTCGGCCTTTCTCTGCACTGCTGCAGCCACCAGTACCTAGAGACAGGCTGTACAGAGCACACCCCAGCAATCCTGGCCTGGTTCACACCCTGAGATGCCCATTTTATCTCACCCTCAACCAAAGTTGGAGGCGGGATGGATTTTTTTACTCTAAATCAGATTCTTAGGGAGTATCAGGAGTGGCTGACTTTTTTCCATGACGTGGGACAAAGCCAAGCCTTGGAGCTACACAGAGGGTTTATCTGACGACTCCCCTGAAGCTCTAGTGCCCTTGTGCTCTCTCCTGTGCCATGGGCTGGACATGACCATTGGTCGTGCACAGTGTGATCTACCTGTCGTGGCTTTGGGAGGTATTTGGTGGTTTATACAGACTCAAAGACTTTGCAGACTGTGGAGAGAACAGACTTGTAAGAGTTAAGCCAAGCCTTAACAGTTGGACTCGATGATCTTAGAGGTGCTTTCCAGAGTAAAGGATTGCATGACACAGCACTAGCTGTGAGCAGTGGAGGAGAATCTGGGGTTTGACTTGCCATCCCCAGAGACCAGGGAACTGTACCTTGACTTGCTGTTCCACTCCAGCAATAAAGTGGGTGTGCTCACAGACCTGCTGACCTTTTGGTGATACTCTGCTAGAAAATGGCTAAAGTTAAATACAGAGATTCAAAAAGTTTCTCCTGGGCAGGAGGCCACGTTACCAGTGTAATCACTTGATGTACTCCACAGAGTCCTACTGCAGGTTCCAGAGCAGCCCCAGGAACCCCATCTAGCATCTCTCTTGACCCCAGAAGAGGTGAACATCTTCAGCAGCTAGATGGGCAGGTTGAGCAAGAAGTGGAAGAAAGACTCAGGGGAAAGATGTTTCTCAACCCATGCTTAGTTTACAATGACTCAAAAACCTTCCAAACACAAATGCCAAATGAATTTTAAAACCTTCCAGAAGAGCTAAATGAGTTTTGCAGATTCCCCGGACACTTGAAGCATGTGCACACACAATGTGACTTGCAGAATTTCATAGCCTACACTCTAGCAACACCATGCAACAAGATGCAGTTTAGAGGTTTTTCACACCAGGCTCAAGTGACATGGGCAGGTAAGTTTAATAAGACTAATACTTAGCAGTCAGCATAGTCTTGCCTACCAGGTCTTGATTGTCTACACACAGCAGTTGGAGTCTAGCTGAGTTTTAGAAAAATATCGACGGGGAGTTAAACTAAGCTTGGCTACCTTCAACCTTGGCCTAGACTACCACACAGAGAAGAGTGGAAGCTGTAGGTACCAGCCTGGTTTAGAGTACTGATCAGGCAACACCCTGTTTTATGTATCTGGTTTATGATTGAAAGATTACACCAATTTTTATTACTTGTTTCTCTCTCTCTTTTCACAGTCGATTAGCTAAACAAGGTGTCTTTAAATCAACTTTTGGTTGGCTTTTTTTTTTCCTCTGAAGAAAAAAGAAGTTTCCTGGCTAATATGACAGGATTCAAGATTTTAGAAAGGAACAGAGGAATCTCAGCATTCATTGTAATTGACAGGGACAGATTTCAATGAAGCATCTTATTAAAGTATCTCCTCCTGCATTAGACCAAGTCCTGGTGCTTTTGCTGGAAGTGAAGAACGTGCTCACATGCTGACCGCAGACTGGCAGGCCAAAGGTGCTGGTGCTGTCAGTGAAGTGAGTAGCACATGCTAGATGAGCTGCAACGAGATGGAGCATGGAAACTCAAGAAGACTGTGGCAGCTTGGCTAGTATCTAGGAACACTTCAGATCCAAGTGTATTTGGACGTTTCCTGGGGAAGCTATCTAGTACAAAATATTCTCAGAACCAGAGCCAACAACTCTGAAATTCATTCGATGCTTTTTCCATGTTTAATTTGCCATTAACTGCCTCAGTCCAGTGACGATGCCCTTTCAGTTCTCTGCGGGTATCTCTGGCCTCCCAGGCTCTTCTCACTGCTACAGTTAGAATGGTTTAAGTTATTTTGGAGAATCAAGCAGCCCATTTGGACACATGGAAAATCCAAGAATTAGAAAAGCTAATAATAATAATAATAAGGTCTTGAGTTTTCCAGCACAATTTTGTCTCCACAAATATGTTTGAAAATCTTTGCAAAAGATTTGTATCACCAGAGAGATTGTTTTTCTAGACCAAATCCCTGCACGTGCTGCAGCCTGTTCACTGATTGCCCCTGAACCAAGCCCTCAGCCATCACGGAGCACCTTGCGCTGAGGCAGGCAAGTGAAGCAACACTGCACTCCACCAGGCAAAGACTTGGTCCAACACATCCTTCCTCTGCAAATGTCTCTGTTCAGACTGTTTAGATGTCAGAAATGCCTGACGCCTCTGTCAGAAGTGGGCAATACCTGAAGTGTTTACAGTTCCCTTACCACATATAAACGTCTCTCCCTTCAGAGCTGTAAACATTTGATACCTTCCAGCAGCTCATCTCTGCAATCAACGCAGAACATTTCTGGGTAATGTTGTCATATTTCCTAAAGCAAAACTAGCAATTCTGAGCAGCAGATAGATTAATTGACTTTGGAAGTTTGAGGATGTCTGGATTTCAACACAGCAACACATACTAGTGTGAGCCCAGGGATTAAGTGACTGCATCCAACGCTCCTTGCTGGGAATAACCAAACGATTTCCTTGGGATTTCCTTAATTTTCCTTTCTCACAACCACTTAATGAGAATTTTGTTATGAAATCAACCTTTCTCTGGTTCTGTGAGTTTGAAACAGAGACTTGCAATAACAGAAACAAACTTAAACCAGAAGTCAGCAGATGGAAGATGTATTTTTACGTACGTGCCGAGTCGCTACGAGAAGTCCGGGAAAAGCAGGTGTGTCTCTTTCCATGAGCATTCAAGTAAATAACCATGCTCTGGAACAAAATGAGTGTTCCACATGGCTGCAAACAATGCCTGCAGAGTGTCATGAGCTGAGATTTTGACCTCCCTGTATCACTAAGACCAAACATTTATTTGAGCTTACAGAAATTAAGCTCCAGAATATCACCAGAAATGAGAGATGCTGGTTAAGTCTGATGTGACACTTCTACCCCATTTAAACTTCTATTAGAAGCTCTTTGTTTCAAATTGTGAGCACTGCTAAAGGTTTCAAAGAGCATATTCCATCTCCCACGCCAGAGGTCAGTGAATTGCGGTGGGAAGATCCTCTCATTTCACATCTCAAGTAGAGGAGGATGAAAAGAGCAGGATATTGGGACTGCTGGGTAAGGAGAAAGGAACTTGTGCTTTACCCACAAAATACGTGCAGTGGTGGCAGTTGTCTGGCATCTTCCAGTCCTGCTTCAACAACATGTTTTAGCTGTCTGAGGTCAAGTGAGTCCAAGCTGCGAGTACTCTTCTCTGCAACTCATCTGCTGGTGAATGGTGCCAATGCCACCAGTGAGCTTTAGGGAGAGGTTCTGGCATCTATCCACCACGAACTCTCCTCGCATCTCTGAGCGCAGCTGGAGTGCTAACTGCTATCTGCTCCTCCCAGCTGGCTCCAGCAGCTGGCCACCAGAACACACCTTCACATCCTTCCTTCTACCTCAGTGCAGGGCCAGCTGTGAGGAGTGGCTCAAGTAGTCCAAAGCACAGCAAGAACATCCATGGGCCACTGCAAAACTTCAGCCGTAGGGGCAGCATCCTGTGGATGTATCATTAGATGCAAATGAGGACTATTAAGGGACTTAAAAAACCAACAACAACCAACCAAACAAAAGCCCCGCAGCTGTACTGCAGACACAATGTTCTCTGGCATTTCCAGTGGTTTTCCAAGTGGTTTGTAACCATTCTGATCAGAAGTAAGCAGGGTGACATATAAAGAACAGTCAATGGCTGAGACTCTCCGCTGAATGCAGGAATGCTTTCATTTGTGATCCAGAAACCAAAATGCCAGTCACTGCTGAGCAAAATTTGCAGGTGACAACGTTTGTGCAAGTGGTGTAGGACTGTGGTGGAAGGTATGTCACGTTGTACCTGTTAGCCATGTGCAAGAGAATTGCTTTCATATGGTCACTTCATCCAAGGCCAGGCTTGGCAGAGAAGAACATCAGCCTGCCAGACAGTGGTGAGAGGCTAATGCTTCCAAGACCACGAAGAAGCCTCTCGATCTGACCTTTAAGGATGTTACAGAAGACTTTTTGCATTGGGAACACAGGAACACTCCCATCTGTGCAGACACATCTTTGCTGTTTGATTAACAGAGGTGAGCAGCACCAAGGTTAACTAGCTTTAGCAAAAAGAGTTACCCCAATGAGCAGTTCATGCATTCCCATCCATGTGTTACTGGGGTAACCAGAGGCATTCCCTGGAGGTCTCCACCCTGCAGCCAGCTGGTTTTCAGCTTTCCCTGCCACGTAAGGGTGGCATAAAAAGCAGAGCCCGTTGGTACAGTACTGGTATCTCCTGTAACTCAACATGCAGCTCTTCAGCAGCAGGACACAGGCAGGGTTCCCTGCACTCTGCCATTTTCCTTTTGTCATGCAAGGAATGAGAGCTCTGTTCTGGGAAGAGCCAAGGACATCTCCTGCTCTCGATCACAAGACCCATAAAGGATCCATTAGAAATGCTTCAGCACTGGTCAGAGTGGCTACATGTCATGACCTGGAGAAGGAAAACCAGGTCATGGCTAAACTTGCATTGGCCAGCAAGAAATGCAATTCCAGTCTAATTTTGCCTCGCATGCACCAGGTGGTTAAAAGGAAAATTTGCTGTTTAAAAAGGAATGTTCTTTGAATTTGTTAAAACGTGAGAATGTTTCTAATCAAAACATTTTATTTGGGTTTCAATACTAGATTGTTCAAACTTAAACTACTCACTCTACTCTTTGCTTTTTAACCCAAAACAAAAATATGAAGATGCTCTAGCTGCCTTTAATATCAGTTTTGAGGGTAAACGGTCCAAACCATGAGCAAAACTGCACGAAACTCTTCTTTTACTGGGAAAATAACCAGAAAGTGGATGTGCTTAACCTCTGGTCCTGGTACGCCTTTTGTGCTCTCCGTTTCTGCACCGTGACTCCCTGCCCACCACCCATCCAGGCCCTTCCTATACCGTGGTGTCTAAAGAACAGACATGAATTGTCATATTCTTATTATTTCAAAGGAGGTCACGGTTTCCCTGCCACGGTCACAGAGATAAGCATGGCTAAGAAAACGTGTACAGCTCTAGCTTCAGACATGGGTCTGAACTGAATGAACTGGAGTGCAGAGTGGTCTTGGCCAAAGTCAACCAAGACAAGGAGAAGGGAAGGAATGTATGAGAGCCTGGAAAAGTTTAGCTGGATGGAGCTTGAGAGCCCAGAACATGCTGGGGATGCAAAGACTGGGATCATTTATACATCAGAGAGATGACAGTTAAAGCTTCAATTTTATCCTTTAAACCCTTTTTGCCATTCTCATGAGAAACATTAGCACTAAACGAGTGTAAGCAAAAGACCTTCTTTTGAAGCTGCCTTACAGAGTATGGCCCAAACCAGCATCCAGACTTGGAACTGCTGTTTCTGAGAACTGCCCACCATACTTTTGGCTACAAGAGGAAGCACAGAGGAAGAGGAGGACACTGCCTTGTCAGCGTACCCTCACCTCTGAGATGCTGCCAGCACCTACACAGAGCATTTCTTGGAAGCAGAGAATGCCACAGCACAACTGCTTGTACCCAAGACTATCATTACAGAAATCCACCAGCAGCCTGCTGGCAGCTAAGAACACAAACCAAAAACTGCAGGCTCTAATTTGCATCAGAGCATTTTGATGAAACATCAGAACTGACTGATTTCTGCAGAGGTGGAAGCTAAAGATAGATGTGACCAGACTATCAAAACCAGCAGCGCTGGGTTAGACAGCCTGGCAGTGTGGAGAAGGGTGGAACGATGGGAAACCTCCTCCAGAGAGGGACATGGGAAATGGGACAGGAGAGTGGTTGTTTAGGAGCCCTCACTCAGTTCAGACACACCTCTCTCAGCAGTCCCATACTCCATAAGCCTCTAAGAAAAACCTTCCATGGAGTCTTTCAGACTGTGGTGCTGAAGGATCTCCTAACACCACCGGTTTCAGAGGAAGTGGCCCCAGAGTGCCACAGTCCTTGCGAAAGGGAGTTTCAGCAGCAGCTCCCTACAAAGGAAGAAATGGAAGAGGACAGTGGAAAAAGTTGCCTATAGAATGACTAAAATAGACTAAAATAATAACAGTCTTACTGTAAAAGAGAATGGAAAGGAAAATCTGCAAGTCAATGAGAGAATTCACACATATAAATAGAAAAAGGCAGATGTTAATGAGTCACTGGTTGCTCAGAGAAATAAGCCTTTTGCCTTTTCTTTGAGTCACTGGCACATCCTGCAGCAGCAACCTCTTGACATGAACCATTTTTAACAATTCATTACTCATACAGTCTTCCAGCCGTTTAAAAGCTCCGTGAAGGATTGAAAACCATGACATCATCACTTATCCATGCCTTTCCCTACCTGAAACACACACGGCCTGCTGCGGGAGGGGGTTAGCTCTTGTGCATGGGCAGGAAGAAACAGAGGCTGCAAGAGGACAGGTTCTGGGCTCACGAGCAGATAAGTCCTTGGTGGGTGCCCTGGGACTGTGGTTCTTTATGCCCAGTACAGACCCTACAGCATTCATCAGTCACTGGCAAACATTGCCTAGGCTAGAGAAACCTGTAGAGAAGTGTGAAGTTCTTGTTAGCTCCACCATTAAACCCCAGCTCCTCGCTTTATGTCCACTGCAGCAGTTCTCAAGAAAGCCATGAAAAATGTTTCTCAGTCGTATGCCAGCAGGCACCCAGAGGTGCTCTGGGGTCCAGGATAGGAAGCTGAAGAGATGACATACAGGGGAGAAGAGAAGCACTAGGACATAACACGAGACTTCACAAAGTGCTTGCCAACTTCCAGGCGTGGTGGTCTGGCCTAGCAGTTTGATGCTACATCCTTAATCTGTAGACTAAAATTTTACATCTGTAGAGTGACTGGGGGGCTTTTCTTGTTTTAAAGGAATATTTCAGGCTGCAGGATAAATTACGTATAGCACGTGGAGCACAGAACACACTGTGTACAGGGCTGAATAAAGAGGCATTTAAAGAATGCAGCTAGGAGAAGGAACTTATTGAAATCATATGTTATTTTTAGATGGTATATTTGCAGCCAGCTTCCATCAGCGTCACTCCCTTATTTTTTAGGCTGGTTATCAGAGGCTACCTCAAGGTTCTTCTGTCTGCCAGGTTTCTGTGTGTTTCCCTCAGCAGCTTGCTACAAAGGACAGTCAGTCCTAAGGCATCTTTGGACTACAACTATGGATTTAACCTCAAACCAGTGTAATTTTTCTTTCAGTGCTTTTTCCTACCCTGCAATCATGCTTAGCTTCTTTCCCAGGACCATGCTGCAGTGATGCCAGAGAGGAGCAACTTGTGACTCACAAGGGCAGGGGATGGCAGTGGTGCCTACTAGCTCTATTAGCTGAGTAGTGGTAGCTCTCCTACTGCCCTCATCCAGACTGTAGGAAAAAGCCACTAAGACTTAACTCAGAACCATAATCAAATCCTGAACGCAGGTCCTCAATTTAGGACCTTCTCTGTCCTAGATGGCACCATTCTTTTTGTTTGTTTGTTATGAAAGTTGGACATATGCTTTGGAAAGGAGAGGGCTTCAATCTCCAGGACTGCTGAAATGAGGCACTTCTGGCATGAAGTGATTGGTGTTCCTTTGCACAGTGAAGTAGTCAGGGCTCCTTTCTGTCACACAGTTGGGTCTGCTTATGGAGAATAAGTATTGGGCGAAAGAAAAGGTGACTAAAAAAAGTGAAATGGAAAACCTAATTATACTTTTGTCTGTGCAGTGAGAAGGATGAAGGTCGCTTGTGGGACATCGTGGGCAAAGCTGTGGTTTGGACATTTATCACAGAATGCAGTGTCCTGATTGCCATTTCAGAAAAGGGTGTCTCTAAGGTCAGGTGGAAATTTATGGGGAAGATCTGGATCCTCTGTAAAAGACTCTAGAAGAAAATATGAGACAGAAGTTGGGCAGGAGGTTCTTTCCATCTCAAAACTGCACCCAAACTAGTTCTGGCATTTATATGATATGAACAATTTAACCCAGAGAAAAGGGTCTTCTCCCCACAGGCTTTTTCAAGCAGAGAAAGTTAATTGTTTTGAAAGTTAGCACTTAGTTACTACCTCCCACAAACTGACAAACATCAGCCCAGACTTGTAATTGCTTTCAAACTCTAGCCAGCCTGCCTTGGGGAAGAGCTTGGAAGACCAGAATACTGGATGACAAAATAATGGAATGGATTCCAGCTCCTACGCAAAGGAACATGTTGGGTAAGATCTCCCTGTGACTTGGTTCTGACTAGAAATGAGTTCTATTCTGATTACTCAAGTCAATCTCATCCTTGGGTACTGAAGAAAACAGAATAGGTTGGAAACCTGGTGAATAAAAGGCAACCAAACACATCTTCCCAGTCAGCTTGCTTGGAATGTAGAGGCTCAGCCTTTGCACACTCTACAGCTGACCGAATGTGGGCATTCCCTGTACTCAGCAGGAGCCAGGAATTCAGGGAAGACCAAGCCTTACTGCAGTAGACCCCATATGTGACAGTCAAATACCTGCATTCAAACATCTAACAGTCTACCTGTGAAACAAAGAAATGAGACAAAAAAAGAAAGGGAGAACGAAGGAATGAAAGACAAATGAAGCTGAGTTAGAATCAATTTCCCCAAAGGTCAGGTCTTCACCCTAAGTCTGCCCTTCCTCCATTCTTATCAAGTACAATTTTTCACGGAAGGATGGAGCTGAAACAATGTGACCCATAAAGCAAAGCCTTGTGTAAGTCACTGGTATTATCTGCCTTACTAAGCTGAAACCCGAAAGTATTCTACCAGACCACATCATCTTCTAAATTGAATCAGTATCTAGAAATTACAGGTTTCACCACAGGTCAAACCACTTGTGAAGCTGGATATTGTGAACATCGAAATACAAGCACAAGCAGACTGGAAAGGTTTTGTATGTAAATGTGGTTGGAATACCTGCTTACAAAAGCAGCTGTACAAACACCGTGGCTGGGAGGTGGAAAGCAGTATCTGCTTCCTAAAGTACTCCCTGGAGACCAAATTCTCCATGACAGTATTGTCTCCTACAAACACCTACTGTCTGTGGAATGAGTAGCTTGCAGAGGGACAAGCAGTAAGACACAATTTTGACTTGTAGGTAACTGCATAGACTTTGCAGTTGAAAACCATTTATTTGCTAAACAGGAAAAAGCCAAAGGTCTATGATGTGCTGTTCGTGGGAAAATGTCCATGTCAGCCCAAACACCTTAATAACAGTCTCAAGAAGAGCGTTATTTTTGTATTAATTGCTGCAGAAGAGGTTATCTCTAGGCCAGTATGAAACCAAACCTCCTGGGCTGGCCAATCTTGTATTAATACCTAGTGAGCTACCACTTCTGCAAACAGGAGGAGCTTTTGGTTTCCAGGACTTGTCTGGCACCTTTGAGGTTACCTGAGTGCAAAGCCAACAAAATTTCCTTCCTGGATTTGCTGCTGTTGCCTTTCCTTTGAGCAAGGGAGTGCCCGAGGCTGCTAAGTGGTGACCCACAGATGTGGCTGAAAGCAAGGATTGTCATCTCCAAGCTGCCTGCCGTTGAACTGCCATTGGAGTTAGAGCAGAACTGTAGCAAAGCTGAGTTTGATTTAAGGCTGTCAGTGAGACCATCTACCACAGGAACTGGTGAGTTATTAAAGAGATTAATTACTGCATTGTTAGAACACCATATGCCATTTCAGTCTGATCCTGCCTGTTGTGATTGCTGTTGACTGGCAGTTACAAGCCCAGCACTAAACAGGTTCCCTGAAGAGCTCTTGAGGCTCTGCTCTGCCCCCAGTCGAGTGTTCTCCTTTCAGTTTCCATGGCCACCACAATCTCTTGCAGTAATTGTGACTGATCATTGCTTTCCCAGACAGGAGTCAAAACACTGAAGAAAGAAAGAGGTGGGTTAGTTGTTGGTTTAGATGCCCAGGAATAAAACCATCCCAGGAACAGACAGCACAGTAACAGAAGAGTATTACTGGAGAGGTGAGCGGGTGGCTGACGTTACACAGATGGACCCAGACATTTCAAGACACGGATCCATAGCGAGTATTTTTACCTTTCTGCCTGACTGTTTTGATATCCAAACTGAGTATGAAGAAGATTCACAGTGCCCTTTGCTGGTTAAGAATAAGACAGAAAACTCAAAGAAGCTTATTCATATCCTACCAACAAGATACATCTATCCAATTGCTGTGCTCAACCAGGATACCTCCTTCAAAGCTGCTGACTTGCTTCTAGCTCTGACATGGCCACTCACTTGTCCCTCACCACTCCAAGTTACTTCATTCATGTTAAAAAAAAACAACCCCAAACTAGACATGTCCTGCACTGAGTTAGTGCTGTATAACAATGGGAACTTTAAGAGTCCTACTTCATTTCTAGGAAAGCTCCAATGCTACATTTGCTGGAAAAGAAAAGATGATCTCATAGCTCTGGCAATTGGATACAGACTTAGACTGGATATCAGGGTCTACCACCAAGCACCCTGCTAAGCTAAGTCATTCCAGCCAGGTGGCCACTTCTTGTGTGCTCCTGGCTTGACCTGGGTCCCAGGAGCCTGATGTGCCAAAGCCTGTGGCACTCACAGCTATGCTGAGCTCAGGGAGAGATGGCAACAACTGAAGTGCTCTGGGCTGGAGAGTGCTCTGACAAATATCAGCCATTGGGGATCTCTCCATAAGCACCCAAATGTTACTGGATACTTAAGTCCCATGTCCCTATTTCCCCATCAGTCCCATTGTACCCAACCATACTGGAAATGATAATAAGAGGGTTTTACAAATGCTAAAATGCTGTAGTAATGGGGACAGGAGGAAAAAGAAGCCCAAACATTAAAATTCAGAAGGGACTTGAATATTATCTAGTAAATAAAGCATGTGAATGATCTAAACATTAAGAAAAGCAGTGGCTTATCCTCATCATGAGAAGTGCTGAGTCCCATGGGGAAAAAAGCAATCAGTTTGGAAAGTGCACCATAATGTGCATAAAGGCACCAAACTCAGGTTACTCAGAAACGACGACTCCAACTTTTACCAACATCAGAAAATTTGGCCTTGCAACTTTAAATACACTTAAAATAACTCAGGAAACACACGTGGTGGCAGAGGAATTTGCCACTGAAGTTAATGGCTACAGGAGCTATAGTGTAGTTAAATCTCTTGGACAACTTTTATGGCCTCTAGCTTTAACGTTTTATGAAAACAAGGACATGCATCTCAACTGTCTGTTGTAGCTTTTAAAATAAACTTTTCTTAACATAAAAAAAAAAAAAGCAAGAGAGAAGGAAAGAGGAAAGGAAAGGAAAGGAAAGGAAAGGAAAGGAAAGGAAAGGAAAGGAAAGGAAAGGAAGAAAGGAAAGGAAAGGAAAGGAAAGGAAAGGAAAGGAAAGGAAAGGAAAGGAAAGGAAAGGAAAGAAAGGAAAGGAAAGGGAATTTCTTCATGCACAGTGGAAAGAAGAGAAAGATACCAGTCAAGGGAGTGAGGGTAGCTTAGTGGATTTTCAGCCAGGAGGCTGTGGCTTGATTCACTGCTACCACAGCTGTCATGTGCAGCCTTCTGAAAGCCAGAATATCAAACGCAGAAGAAGGGATTCAAACAACAAAGCTTGAGGTGCACTTGGTTTCTGGAGCAGAGCTCTCTAACCCCCAGGACCCACCTCCTCTCCCTCCCCACAGTTTAGCTCACTGATCAGCATTATGCCCAGGCAGTGAAGGTCCTCTCTGTGGGTTTCTGAGTGGTAACCATCTCCAGAAAGCCTCTCCACCCAAGACAAACCAAAGCAAGAGACCCTGCCATGGTCTGAAGCACAGAATATGGGATTATTTCTAGTCAATGGTCAGACAACTCCAAGAACAGCTCAGTGCTGTGTCTGGAGAGTGTCAAGCCCACATTTCCCATCACTCTGCAGACATTCTAACCTCAGTGGTTTGGATACAGAAGAGATTAATGTACAGTTGCATTTGGAAAGGGTATTCTCCTGTCCTCCCTTTCTGATGAATCTGGAACCTAGACTGACACCTTATCACACAGTCTATGAAGAGCTGAATCAAATTTGAAGACCCTTAAGCTTTTCAGTGTCTGAAATACGTAAAAAAGTGTGAAATGTCCATAGTAAAACTGAGTGCCAATAGAATCCACATGCCCACGCACCACATGTTCTCTGGCCTGCCTTCATAATACATTTATAAACAACTCTCTGTTTAGTAAACTGTTTACTCAACTTAAATTCTAGCCTTTCACAGATTCATGCACATCATCTCAACCATCAGGAAGAGATAAGGCAATGGCATGAAGACAAGCATTATTAATCCTAACTATTTCTGATAATGCTCTCATTTAAAATAAATGTTAGTACTTAGCCAGCTCTAGTTAACCTTCCAAAAGCAGAATTCCAAAACACTGCCTTACCAAAATCAGCCCCTCTGATCTCAGATCACTGCATCCCCAGACATCTTCCATGATGTCAGTGCAAACAAGTCTTCTTAAGTGGACTCCGGGGAGCGATTCCTAGACTGGTGCTTTCCATTGGAAGCACTCTGTGTTTTCTCTAAAGACCCAGCGAAAACACGCCTTTGCTTTCTCTCTCACTCAGAGTTAAGAAAGCTCATTAAAATATTAAATGAAGCTCAAGAAGCTTGCTGGTCAGATTGCATGCCAATTGTTGGGTTTTTTTTTAATTTGTTGCTTTGTATGCAAAAATAAAATAAAGTGTAAAACCCAAACCCAAACACACTCGTTTTCTATGCTGGCACAGTTATTTTCTCATGCTTATGAGAGCTGAGTGACCTACTTTTATTTGCTGATGTCTCAGAGCCTCTGTGGTAGGAGGCACGACTGGGATGTTAGCGCTTCAGAAAGGGACGGTTCTCTGAATGACCAAAGGAACCTGGGCTATCTGTGAACAGCTGGAGCTGGGAAGACAGCAAATATTTTAGTTAAAGGGAACTGAGATGACAGTGCAAAGCCTTGGTTCAGAAGATGAATCTGGGAAGGGAAGTGAAGGTGACACTTTAACCATGGTCTGCATCATCTTCTTGATTAACTGTTACTGGTAATTCAGAAAACTGACCTTCAAAAAGAGCTGAAGCTTTACTACAGTAGGATCTTGACAGCAATTGCAAGCGTGAAGTCCCCTACTCTCTGGTTCCAGAGTTTACCTCTTTTTACTTTGAAAGTGTGAAGAATGCAGCATTTCAGACATACCCAATACTGGTTTGGAAGTACTTAAGAAAAGCCAGCCAGTGTAGCTGCCCTATTTCTCCACTCACACATTTGCAGAATCCCTGCAGGCCTTATGCATGTCTTGACTTACTCCAAATCCTGACCTTTGAATGGAACCATCACAAGGATACAGCCACATGAATGAAAACACCACATTTCTACCCATCGGGGAGAGAGCACAAGGTAAATATTCACTAGCAAGGAGAAAGACGACGCGACTAATAGATGGTTCTAACAAAGCAACTTAGGAAATCATGAAATGGGCAGGCCTGTCAGGTGGGTTCTATCTTTAGTGGTCACATCCTGAGTTTTCTCAAACACTCTCCTACTTGTAGGCAATTTTCTCTCGGCCTTGTGGGGAATGAAGAGACCATTTTCTTTGTTGGCAACATCATCTCACTGACTTCCGTGGATTTATGCAGGCAGTGAATTTGGATCACTTTGTGGAAAAAACACAGTGCTTCCCTTGAGTAAATATTATAAAAAGGTTGGCAGGAAGGAATTCCCTCTGAAAGGCATTGGAAAGATCTAGGAAGAGGATTTTAAGCTTGGCAAAATAAGCTACAGTAAACACTTCCTTGTGCCAGACTTTATGCAATCAACTCACTAAGACAAAGTCAGTTGGGTTTGTTTTCCTCGTATCTTTAGTTTCATCTCAGAAAGACCAGTATGTCAAATCAGAAAATGCAACAAGCTACGTCACACTCCCCTCCTTTCAAGAAAAATTCCAGGGCTAGTGAAATTTTCACCGGCTGCAGCTGAAGATGTCTGCAGGATACAGACTTGCTCTGTCCCTTCCGCCGTATGCAGTCACCAGTAATGTCACTGGGAGTGCTGCTGGTGCCAAAGATTAGCATTGGCTCCTGGTGGCTACTGATCCCTTAGCAGGGATCAGGCTGGGCTATTCCTGGTGTATATGAATTATCCAGACCAGAAAATGTCATCCTTGTGAGAGTGAAAGCAAGGAGTACGGCGATCAGGACCCGTAATACAGTGAGCTATTTCCAACCGAGACCTTCACAATCCTGTCTGAGGTTTTCCTTCACAGACTCTTTTATATATCTGTATGTCCTCAAAAGGCGTATGAATTGGTAATGAAGCCACCTTACATACTGGCTTTGGGAACTGCCACCCAGCTGGGCCACAGCTGTGCATTCAGCAACTGGCATCAGCTTTGGGTGCTGTCAGAGCTCTTCCTCCTGTCAGGCATTCGGGAGTCTGCAAAATGCTGAAAGATCCAAGGTCCCCTTAGTCCTCTTGAAAGGAATAACCAAACTGTTACACTCTGATAGCTCCTCCCTGCCTGGTACCCAGTTAGCGTGCCAAATGACCAGCTGTCATAGCAGGAATCACTTTAAGCTTACTGCTTTTTGGCATCACAGCTCATTCAAACTTTTACATATAACAAAGAACCTTAGAGAATGGACGATGTGGCTTGTGGAGCTAAACCACTACAGTGAACACCAGAAGAATGCAGTACAGCACAAAGGTAATCCCCAAATCCTTCAAGTCTTACAGTACTTGTAACAGCCCACCCCACACACACCCCCCAGCATTCTGGGAGGGGAAAACAGACCCTGGATTTGCTCAGTTGCTGCATGAATGCCAAGGAATTGCTACAAGCACCTCGGAAACTGGACATGCTTAGGTTTCCTGAGGACTGCAAAATTGCAATAGGTATCTTTTCAGCGACCTTCATAACCACCAAAGCTAGAAAGACAGGTTAACTGGGTACTTTATTGTTTGAAAAGAGTAGGCACAGCTCAGATAGAAGTACTGAAGCTTTGAAATCCTTCTACATTTATTTTGAGATAAGAGGTGAAAACTTCAGCCATTCAGGTGAAATATGAATAGGCCACCAAAATTTGTCTTGTAACACAGTCCATTGCCAGAGAAGATTTTTTTCTTGCTATCTCTATTTCCTTTCCTCATTTTTCTTGAGACCAGGGAATCCTTTAGTAGCAAGATTTTAAAGAGAGATCTCCATCTTTCAGAAGGTTTCAATTGCCATTTTCTCATAGGTGACTAAAAAGACATTTTATTGAGCTTATTTTACTTTCTCCCAGCTGCTCCTCTCTTCGAGGACTGTTGAGATGCTTCCCAGTGCACTGCTCAAGCAATCACACGGCGTTGGAGAGCTCCCTAGAGAGGGCCACATGCATGTGCCCTGGGGAGCTCATCGGTAACTTTGGTATTTCTCTGCTTCTGTTGATCACTTGCTAAGTTTTCACATCTGCTGATGTTTCAATTCTTGGGGAGTGTTATTTTTGTCTGTGGGGTTGCTAACAATTTTTCAGTGGAGAAATAAGACACTTTAAAAAAAGAATTTCAGCTGCTTTCATTTTGAAGGGTATTCATTTAAAACGAAATCAATTAAGAACTTCTGGATACATATGTAATGCATATTTTGGCAGATTACAGCTGAAAAAAACCCCTCTGTAGGTGTTCACATTCCTTGCTGTTGTTCTCCTCGAAGGAAAACTTCTCCACAAGATTCATTTTTCCATGAGAACTCATCCTCCTCTTCCTGGCTCATTGATTTTTGCCTCACTGCTGACGTCATCATGTTAGAGAGAAAGAATCTTGTGAAATGATAGTCTTGTCTCATTGCTTAAAGATGCTGGATTCATGCTGGATTCACGTCAGCTCCCATGGAAGTCTGTTCCCCAGCTGGCTGTCAAGGACACATTCTCCTCAGCCATCCCATACATCGTCCGAGACTTCGCTGAAACCTTCTCTTTCACGCTAATCCTCCCACACGTTTTTCCCCTTCTCCACCTTTTTTTTCCATTTTGTAACCCAGGTCACAAGGACACACTTGTTTGCAGGAAAACAACTGGCCGGTGAAGCCGCCCCCTTTTTGCCAAAAGCATTTCCTTCATTAAGCTGTTTCCTCGTGCTTTATTAATTTTCCCGTATCGCGATAACGATCTGCCGACCCGAGTGACAAAGGGACCTCTCTTGGGCACAAACGCACACTTACAGCTTCCACACCAACGAGGTACCCGTGGAAGTGCAATGTTTATATACACAGCCGTCCGGAGAAACACGCCGACTTTATTTCTCCTCTGTCTGGAGTAAAGTGAGGCACGTTCCAGTTGAGAAATAATAATCCCAGAAAATCCCTGAAACTTCAGACTTTCTGGAAGAGTTTTGGAACATCCCCAAAGGCAAATAGAAGGGATTTTGTGAAGCATTCCAATACTCACATGAAAATGATTTGGGGGAAATAGACACAATGCCAACCCCTCCAGGGATTATGAGGCTTCCAGCAAAGAATTCCTTCAGCTTTGCATTTCTTGGATAAAAGATTTCAAAAGTAAGAAAGCATTATAATCTCATTTTAGGGTTATTTGTTCTGAGTGAGAGGAGTTTCGATGGACTGACAGGTGAGGTAAGTGCTATGTGGTCTGTGCACAAGTACAGAACTATTGGCTTCCACATGGCTCTCAGTTTATACTCGTGCCTCCTTCTTCTCCCTCATGTGTCTCTACTTAACTAGCTAAATATCAACCATCTTGATTCTCCCCTCAAAAACAGCAGGATAAATCAGGAATAATCCTAGTGAAATCACCAACTTAATCCAGTTTAAGAAGAGACTCAGGCCTCAAAAAACAGTAGTGAGTTTTGACTTTGCCTTTCCTGTCCCAAGGCAAAATACAAAGGGCATGTGATATTCTACTGGATTAGAGGGATCTCAATGTCTCTTTCACTGCAAGCAATTAATACACAGAAAAAATTAGACCCCAGCTTTTTCACAGAAGAGGAATATCTTAACTTGGTCTTGCAGGTATCTTCCTGTCCAACTAGAGAGCTCTGTATGCATGTTAAAACCAAACAAAATATTAACAAAATAAGGCATGATCATAGTGAGTTTGTTACTTGCAAACAACATACAAAGTTGAAGTGAGTCAACAATTCTTTGGTGGCCTATTTGAGATGAGCTGTTGGTGTTGCTTCATTTTCACAGTAGATACTTGCCCACATTAACTATGTGCAAATTATTAATGCAGAAATGAGCACAGGGCCATAATTCCAGGATTTTTCTTTTTATTTTGGTTGTGATTTTGAAAACCAGTCCAGTCTGGCAAAAACAACCCATTCTGTATTAAAAAAATCTGTTTAGCAGAAATGGATTTCTTTCACAGAAAATCCTGTCTCTCACAAAGGCCAACTGTATATCACAAAGTGACCTTCAGCACTGGGTAACTGGTCTTTAAAGTACTGGGACACTTGAATGTTTTAACTGTGCTTGGGAGATAACTGAGGCTGAAGAATGACATGCTCCCTCGATCAGACCATTGTATGGCCTTTCTGCCAGGAGCCTTATCTAAAATAATTATTCTTTTGGGGGGAAGGCGACACAACATGTTGCTGAGTTTCTAATCTCTTGTTTGTCTCAACCCTTCCTGCATACTAAATAACCAAGACTTGTTCTATTCTGTACTGAAAGGAGAAAACTTAGTGACTTTAATCTCACTTCTGTTTCCAAATCCATTTCTCCACTCCAGCCATCGAGGCTCTCAGTCCTTAGGACAGTGTCTGAAATAGGTTATGCCACAGTGGAGGGGCTAGGAATTATTCCTGTCCTTCTCCTTGAAGGTGTTCCACTTTGCAGACAGCATTTACAGTTCCTCAGTTCCACAAATGAGGGGGTGAGGATGAGCTGATGCCTTGTGGTTCAGATCCTGCACTGTCTAGTCTGAGGACACTTTCAGTTAATAAGGTAACAAGACAATAAAAAAAAAAAGTAATGTCTCCTTCTCCCAGAAACAACCTTTCAAGATATTGAAGGGAATGAGATGTAAACCACAGCCTGGCCCCAGTGTGTTCTGACTTACTGGAGGTGATAGCTCCCTGCTTGGACCTTTTTTGTGCCCCCCTTCTCAGTTCTGAAGCATCAAAACCTTTCCACGCAGTGTATATACAAAAAGAGAAGCACTTAATTCTGCATTCCCCAGTGCCTTCTAGAACTTGGGTCACGGTACCTCCAACAGCTACGACTGGAGAGGACACAGCTGGCAGCAGGAACTAGCGAGCAGAGGTAAACTGCCTTGAAACTGTAACTGGAGCTCTTATGATGTCACTAAAAGTCTGCTCTGGCTCCTGAAACACTTAATCCTCACAGTGTTGAGACATGACACACATTATCCAAAGCCTCACTTAATCAGCTTAGGAACCTGAATAAGGATAACAGTAAAAACAGCTCCCACCAGCCCACTCTCCAGAGCTTTTGCTTTCTGAGCAAACCAGAAGAGTTACTCCCAAATACCCCACAATCTCACAAGAAGCATTTATCAAACACTCACTTCTAAAGGTCTGCTCCACAGTGGTGAGTGAAATACCAGTAAGCCCCTCATTTCCCTGGGTATTTTTAGGATATTCGAGGTTATTCAGCATTTATCTTCAATACATCTTCACCCTGTTGACGTGCATTCTAGCAGCATGCAACTGAAGGAATCTCCTGGGTCATCAAGGCTGGTTCCCTGCCACTGCAAGCAAACTTGTAATGAAGACTGTTTCAGAAGCCAGGGAGCATGCTGGCATAGATATCCACATGCTTTCATGGGTGCACCTCTCTCAGGGCACAGCAGTGTCAGTGGCATCCCAAGGGACAGAGCAGGAGCCTCACCATCCCCTGAGCAAGGTGAGCAGGACAGGCCAAGGGGTGGTGGCTCAACCAAGAGTCCCAGTCATCAGACAAATGCACTGGTGAATCAGGGTCAGGGCCAAGCCAGGATCAAGTACAAGTCAGGATTAGGTTCAGTGATGCTGAACATGGCCAGACAGAGGCCAGGGATTGCAGACAGGCCCATAGTGACAACACAGATCTGATGCCAAGCTGGGAAGTCTAGTCAAGTCAGGGTCCAGGTCAATGAGGTCCATGGCTCAGTGTAGCTTGAACTAGGAGCAAAGTCTTGGGACTGAGCTTAAATCACCTCCTGACCCCATGGGCAGGCAGAAGCCTCAGGTGAGGCTGGTCAGGGCTGTTAATGCCATTGGTGCCCTGAAGGCTCTCACAATTCACGTGTATGTATCCTCCTCTTCATTTCTTTGCTTTTTCTGATTACTCTCTGCTGTGGTAGTGCACAGTGCTTGTGGGGGGACATTGCTCTGGTGAGACCTTCTCAAACTGGTGGGTGGATCTTGTACTGAGAGTCAAAAGAGGCCAAGAGCAGATACCAGGTGATCTTTGCAGGGAACAGCCTCAGTGCTGGTGGCCTGACACCCTTGCACTTTGCTCCCCCAGGCTCGAGGGCTGAAGTCCAAGCTAGTCAGTAGAGCAGAGCTACAGACCGCTGGGCTGCCCTCTGCCTTTGAGGCAACCCAGGCCCAGGATTTGGATATCTTAGCTCAAGGATAGGATGTGTTATGGAGCCAGCTGAATATCAGCTGTAGCATCGCTGCATTACTGTGCTCAGGGAGCAGATTACAGTCTGCCTCATAAGCAACAGTTTGCCATGGTCCGTGACTCCGAGACAGCAAGTGAGGTTCAGTAACGTGAAAGAGCATCACAGGGCACCTCTCCTCAGCTTGCCTGAGAAGGAACTTAAAATTCTTGAGTGGTTAGTATATTGATAACGCGTTACTATGCAATTCAAATACTAAATGCAACTCAACAAGGTTCTGCCCTGCGCCAGAGCAGAAGCATCCACATCTGTACGAGCTCACATCCCCTCAGCGGTGACAGGAGCAGGCCACGCGTGTGTGCTGGAGGGCAAAGGTGACTGCAATGGGCTGTGTTTACACAACAGCCCCTGGAAGCAGCGTAACCAAGTCCCAGTGAATCCTCATGGAATTTAGGGGCATAAATCCCTTATGCTTTTTTGAGAACACCAAACATTAACAAATTATCTGAGACGACAGCAGCAGCATTCTTAACCCGTGAGTATTCCCGTTATGTTTTCCTATTCTCCCAGACAGTTTTCATCTATGTCCTGGTTTGGGTGAGAACAGAGCTTGTTTTGTCCAGTGATTTTC
>VWZY01013391.1:198866-219454 GCA_013399075.1 Chloroceryle aenea | reverse complement strand
CTTTCTCTTTCCCTTTGGGGAGGGAGGGGGGTTAACAGACAGCATCTGTTAGAGGTCTAAGGGGCCACCCTGACCCTAAACTGTGACAATCTAGGATGTTACCCATGCTGCAAGTCACTCCTGGATTTCCCACTGGAGTAAAATACTTCATTAACATTTTGTATTGTTAAAAACTCCAAAATTAACATTTAGATATTTCAAAGCTGATTCCTAAACCAAAACAAAGACCAAAAAAGCAGGAGACCTGTAACCAGGGCTCACACAGCAGATTATCTGAGGATACTGGGACTGTTCCTAGTGATCCTCCACCCTCTGGGACAAGCTGATAATTTTCCTTAATGCTGTAGTATTCCATGAATATATTTCTTCCTGTCAAGGGGGTGATTTAATGGTTAATAAAGTCTAAAGAAATCATAATCCCATCCTTAATTTTCACACTGGAGATCTAGCTGAACATACCCCTCCAACCCCTCCACGTCAGAACTTGCCAGGATAAGGATAACGAAGATGTCACCAGGGCAAATAGGAAATACAGTCCACTCTGTTATAATAAGTTTGTGAGAAATCACTTGCTCGGAGTCGCCCAAGAATTTCCAGGTCAGTGCTGCCTGAGGATGTGTTTGCTCTGGAGGGTCTAGGGAGGTCCCCTGTACACCCAGGCTGCTCATCACCCCCACCCCGCTCCCTTTGTGTCTCTGCAAAGCCTCCTGAAGCCGCACACCGACCTGGCCCAAGAACTCCTTCAGCAAAAAGAAAGAAGCTATCTGTAGGCGAGATGACTTCAGCAGTCTTGTTCAGAACGGTGTGTGGACAGTTGCCTCCGTGTTTCCAAAGGCAAGTAAACTGCAGCTCTTGATCTGAAATTCCTCCAACGAGCTTTGCTGCTGGAGAAGACGTCTGATTATTTCCCTGTTTGCCAGCAAAGAATGGGAACTGGTGCCCTGTCTTGTCTCTCTGCCCTCATCTCTCCTTACTCTTTGTTCAAACCATTCATTATAAACTACACGCTCTTCCGATTGAAAAGCAGAATGAAAAGTACAAATATTAATTTATTTTTTGAACTTGCAGCCTGAAAAAGCCCCAGCCTGTTAGGTCAGTCAGCTTTTTAAAATACCAAGTGCTGCTCTGGCTTCATTTAATATGTTGGGTTTATATATGAAAGCCCAGAAAAGAGGATTAAAAGCCCCATAGTGATGTACTGTATTTAAACTTCAGAACTGGGAGGGGTGGGGGGGTTCTGCTCTTCCAAAGCTGACTTTGCCCACAAACTGCTCTAAAATTTATTCTGCAGTACCTGATAACATGTGATGGTTTAGAAGCACTTCTACCACAGGCCAGTTCTTTTGTTATGACTCAAGCTCCAGTCAGACTTCTAGGTGCCTTCAAAAGAGCACGTAGTTAACCCAGAGAAGCTTTTTTAGGGACACTGAGGCACATTCAGCACTTTAACATTTTCATTTTGGCTCTGTGTTAACTTGACCTTGCACACACACAAACTAGATCAGGTGATGGATGGTCCACAGGCCTTGTCAAACCTTATGCATCATTCACAACCCATTATTTCCGAAGTGCTCTTAGCAAGCAAACTTAAACAATCTTTTTCCCAAGCTGTCCTTTCACCCGTGGCCTTGGCAAGCTTTAAGTGCAGAGCAATCTGAAAGCCTCTTCAGTTAAAATGACACAGTCCAAACAGATTTTCAACTGTTTATTCCAGTATGAGGAATCCCTGCTCCTGGATCTTATTCTGGTAGAGTTTGTGGTGCCCAGGGGGTTTCTAAATTAAAATGGATTTCTTCCCCCTGCTCTGTGTCCCTTTAATTCTCCCCTCCTTTTGAACACAGGGAGAGAGTGAGATAGCTGCAACTGACAGCTAAGACAAGGAGACAACAGTCTCATGGATGGAAACGAGAGTGAGCCAAGGCACCCAGTTTACTACTTCTGGGAGACTGGCCTCTGCAGTCAGACACAGGAGGATGCCAAATAATGAAGTCAGCAGATGTACAGATGCCTTGGGTTTGGGGCCATGCTCCACACATCAAATCTAACTAGAAGTTTTTGTGAAGGCTCCTCAGAAGTGGATCAAGTGGTGCTTTCTGTGCTGTCTAGATCCAGTCACTGCTATCATGCTGATCCAATCATGCTGACCAGACGGGCACACTGCCTGTCACTTAGCTGACTGTAACTATTGTTACAGCAAAAGCTTTCCTCCCCATGCTGAGCTTCACTGCTTTTTATGGTCATTTTGAATAAAGAATAGTTATTTCACTGCTGGATTCCGGGAGCAAAAGATGGTTCACCTACCCCTAAACACCACATTTCTCTTCCCAAAGCACTTTTGTCAGAAAGAGAAGTATTAACCTACTTGGAGAATAATCACAAAGGATATTCCTGTTCTGGAGCTGCTTAGTCAGGGTCACACAAGAAGTCACTGTCTGAACCAGGAATTTAACACTGCTCATGGGTTGCAGTTTAGCATCCATCCACTTCAGCTGTTTTCTTTGTTCTGGTGAAATGGAATATCTCCTACCGACTTCTAAGAAGTCTAATCTTGGGGATTAAAAGAAATGGAGTTTGACCCTTTTATTATCCACATTAAAACATTGTTACTGACCACTGGAACTTCTGAGAGCTATGCTGGCAAAGTTTCCTTTTCTAAAGATGTGAGGCAAACTCGTCAGAAGAATGAGGGCTCCTTAGCTGCACAGAATCAAGGGAAAGTTTTAAACTAAGGCGAATTTGCAATCTCACCCTGAGGCTAAACAATCACAGGCAGACGCCTGGCAGCTTGGATTTACAGCATCCAGTCACGCAGGCAGGAAGAAATCTGCATCCTTCAGCTTCTTTCTGAAGGGTTAAATCTGGATGAGACTCATGGGGACTACTCTTTGACAAGATGAATTTTAAAGCACGCTTACAGAGCAGAGTTCCAGTTCAGTTCAGTTCCCATTACATCAGTAGTTCTCAGCTTCACATTGTGACCATGTAAAGACTCTCTCGCACACACTTACCTTGCACTTCACAAAAGGAAAGGTACTGCTGCTTTCAGAGCTGCTACCTTCCCTAACGCCGATACAAGCAAAAGTGTGAGGAGAAATTCACACGATTTGATAAACGCATTGCTGATTTGCTTTCACCATTTTCCCTGAGACAGGGAATCCCATCTCGTGCCTCCAGGCTGCTGGTGCTGCTTGCCTCTGGGAGGGAGTGTGACCTCTGCGTGCTCCTGGCATCCAACAGCTCAAGCACAGTTTTATTTCTTTCTGCTAAATCACAGATGCTCTATTCTAGCTGTTTCCAGCTGCTCAGAGTAGAACAGTTATCGAGGTTGGTGCCATCTCTTTACCATTTGTTTTAACAGATCAACTGTCCAGGACTGTCAGGTTCAGGAGTGAAAAAGATTTTCTGTCAAGGTAAAACCCTGGTGATGTTCCCCTTCCCCAGAAAGGGCAGGTGACCTCCAATGACCTGGGGTACCAGGGTGGAAGCTTTTGGTACTGCTGGTGCCTGTTCCTCTCCAGTTCTGCGACACACAACATGTGGGTATCTTGCTTAAAGGTTGAGCAGGAAGCCAGAGAATCGGGGGCAGTATGAGCATGTGAACCGGCAGAATGTCCCCTTAGAGGATAACAAGCCCCTGAGCACATTCTTCCATTTCTCTGGCCAATTTCAATTTGAAACACTAAACCTTACTGGCAGACACAAAGAGACAGGCAAGGTAAATAAGGTAGTTTATGCTTTGGTTAATTAACTGCCTGAAGTACCACCCATGAAGCAGATAAATGAGGCTATTCTTCTGAATCCCGACTGAAACGAGGTTAAAGGAATATTTTTTCACATTCCCATAATCTAATATGTGAACAAATGTACAGATGGTGCATTCAAGAGAGCTGTAACAAAATAACTGCTCTGCTTTGGGGAGGTTGACTGGATAACTTCCAGCATATTCGCTGCCCTGAAAACAGAAGAGTAGAAAATACACAGATCAAGTTAAACTAATGATTTATGGGTCCCAGAGGCAGGTATCAGCAGAAGGAACCCCTGGAAGGCACAACTAATGAATACATTGCCTGTAAGAGAAGTGTTTATTTCTCCTTCTAGTAGGAGGCTATTTCATAACAGAGAGCATGAGAACTCGATATTCCTTTCAACATTTTGAGAGGCTTACTGGGGCATCCCCAGAGGACTGCCTGTCTGCAAGGAAGCTCCTCACTGAGGGCAGCAGGTACTCCCAGAGCAGCTGCAGGGGAAAGTGGGTGGGCTGGCAATAAGCAGAGATAAGGGCTGGTAAATTTGAGAAAATGGGGACTGGAAGAATGTACTGGAAAGCAGACTAGTTTATGGAAAAACTATGGCTGGGAAGAGGTGGGAATAAGGTGACTTGCTAGAGAAAGGTCACAGCAAAGTACACAAGAGATTTTTCAGAAAAGAAGAGAGAAAGAATTTAGCACGGTGCCAACTAACAAGTGGATTTTCCTCTACAATACAACACATCCTTCCCAAGCAAAACATACCGGTGGGCTTAGTAGAGCTGTGTCAGGCAGCCCTGTGAAGGAAAATTACAATCTCATTCTAAGCTCAGGGCTACTACCTTTGCATGCTACTGCATTTAGACAGCCAGCATTTGTCTTAAGCTCAGAAACCTAAAGGGTACCCCACTGCACAATGCAACCCCAGCCTCGGGACACTGCCCTGGAGACACAGAGGTGGTGGCTGTACTACTAAAGAGCACAGGGGAAGTGCTGTGCCAACCAGCAGTCTTCAGGGAAACACCCTGACTGAGTTTGGGGAAAAACAAGTTCCAAGGCTTATTACATAACATAGGCAAGAGAGCACCAGGCTGCTTTCCTTACCTTGAGCTGTTCCAAGAGACTCTGCACCCCCAGGAATCCCTAGTATGTATTCATGGCACATACCAAGACTTGCAGCATCTTTATGTGCATACTGTGAAACAGTTCTGATGGACTACAACACAGCTCTTGCTTCAAGATAATTCCAGCATCCTGAACTGAGAATAAAAAAAACCCAAACATGCAAAAACTGGTAACGGTGTGTCAAGAGTCAGATGCACACAACATAAAACCCAGCTGTGCTGTGTGAACAGAGCCAGCCTGTGTCCTTTGGCATCTGGATGAGCAAGCTGCCCTTGATTTGTTTAGCAAGGTAAACAGACCCTAAATCCAGGAGCTTACACTCATACATGTACCCTGAATCTACTGTCATTCTGTACCCTGAATCTACTGTCTGATAGTACAGCAAGATTTCCAGGACTGCAAATTGACAGAGAAGATTCTGCCCATGTGTCCAGCCCCTGTGTCACAATCCCACGGCACTTCCTCAAAGAGCTGCTTCAAACAGTATTCTAATCAGAGAAAAAAAAATAGAGCCTCATCCAGTTCTCAGCGTGAGTTTAGGGAGAGCATGATCAGAGACTGTTCTCACCCCACTCATAGTTCATCTCTCCATTCTCACCCCATCCCTAGTTTCTTCCTCCATGTAAACTACTGTCCAGAAGGAAAGACTCCATCCACCAGCAAGTTCCTTGCCTGGAGTGCCTGCAAGGAATGGTTTCTGATACTTCCTTTTCATGGCAACTTAGAATCTAACCTTCTATTTACATCAGTGACATGCATCCATGCCAAAAAATGTACTCAGAATATCCCACAGCCTATAGCTGTCAACAGAGTTCTTAATAGAGACGTATGACTAGCACATCCCCAAGCAGACTCGTCCCAGAGTCACATGATGACCCTGAAATCCCATTAGGAGCAGTTTAATGCATTGACAAGAAGCGCAGAGAGAGCTACGTTCTTTACACATGTAAAAGAGATGCCAGAAAGCCAGCATGTATGTGGGATGAAAACAGGAGAGGGGAATAAAAGAACTCCTTAAATAGATATGAACCCGCTAATAAAAGTAGTATTAGTTCACAGGAAAGAATACTTATGACATCAGAAACCACCAAGACATCTGTTTATTTTTATATTAAAGAATATCTTCCCTAAAGGACACGGGAATGTGCTTCAAGGACTGACTGCCAGACCAACTCCAGCCAGAAAGGCAGGCAGCAGCGGGATGCAGTCATCACCCACAGATCACCTGCAGACGGTGACTCAGCCTCTGCAGAGATCCCCACTCAGCAGCCCACGGCTCCAGGAGCGTTGGTCTGCTCGCTGCAGTCTGACCCTGCATGTGGGAAACATTTGGGGTCCCCACAGGCTGGGTACCTCTGGGCTGTGACCTCGGCAGAGCACGGGGCTGCGCGCAGAGATTGTGAGGCCGGAACCGTTGTTGCTCATGCTGAATGAGGGCACACAGACGGTGATGGGAGATCACTGCTGCAGGCTGGCCTGTGCCCATAGCTGTTGTGGTGCCCACAAAGAGAGATCCACGGTACACCCCCGCCTGAAGTACTGAGGGTACATGTAGGGTGAGCAGAAGGTGTCGGGCAGGGTGTGAAGTCACACCCAGGCTTATGCTACATTAACATCCACGCTCCTCTGAGCTGTTCTTTCAGCTAGCAAAAATCCAAACCAAGCCAGCTGATTCCTGGTGGCACCCGAATCCAGTCAGGCTATTCCATGAATGAATTCTGCCCAAGACCTACCACCGGCATGGGTGCAAACACTTCCTTCAGATACACAGATACAACTCCTGTTCAAGTCCTCAGTTCAGGGATATTTTACAAACAGCTGAAAACAGAAGGATTTTAAATCCTTGTCTTCTAGGCAGAAAGTCGGCCCTTAAGTATAAACCTGCCTGTGCTGGCAGAGCATCACTTCCATGGGTATGTGGCCAACTGAAGTGAAATCCATGCAGGTCTAATGTGCAAAACTTGCCCAGCATGAGGACAAGGACTTTGTGCTTCAAGCTATGCTGATAGCCAGCTGGAGCCAGCTTCTCTGTAGGGGATATTGCAAAAACATCTTTCTCGTGATCTCAGTCAAGGAAACAGTTTAGAGAGAGGCCAGTGGCAATATCAATTTTTGTTCCTCCTTCACCCTCTGGACATTCCAGAGTAACTGTGGTCATGCTTGTGCCGCAAGGCACGTGGATCAACGTGATCGGTCCCCTGCTCTGGTTACCAGCACAGCTCCAAGACAGTCATGGATGTAAAAGGAAGAACACTTCCAGTAAGTTTTGCTATTATATGCACTAACTGGAATCAGGAGGAAAAATTTAACAGGAAAAGAGAGAAGAGGAGCTGCACTTTGGCCATCACTGTTGTGTTCTGCTGTTATTCTGCTTTAATTTTACAGAAGAGTTATTTAAAGCAAAATCTACTGAAGGGTCTACAATTTGGGTTCTACAATTTTGTTTTCTGAAAATGGTGAAAGAAGAGACAAAAAGATGAGAGAACACCACACACCAGATGTTAGCCGAGCTGGGATGCCTGGATTCTGTCACTATGAATGAGATACAGGAAAGTCTGCAATCTCTGGGCTAACACATAGTAGGAATTTAGTAGGAATTACAAAACTGGATGTCAGCTGAACGGTGTGCACTTAAAAACTGTACTCTTAAAATCACAGAATCATAGGCATTGAGTGGACTCTGGAGATTGTCGAGTCCAACCCCCCTGCCAGAGCAGGATCACCCAGGGCAGCCCACACAGGAACAGAGCCAGGGGGGCTGGAAAGTCTCTAGGGATGGGAGACTCCACAACCTCTCTGGGCAGCCTGGCCCAGGCTCTGTCACCCTCACAGGAAAGAAGTTTTTCCGTCTGTTGAGGTGGAGCTTCTTCTGTTTCATTTAGAGACCATAGGTACCACAGGGCACCACTGAAAAGTGACTGGCCCCCAGGAAAGAGGACACTTGCCTCTGGCCTACAGCATTTCTTCCTGATGAACACGGGCATAGCCATTTTACAGCTGAATGTCTCACTCTGTACATGCAGATTCCAGGTACAATATCCCACAGAGGTCTGCCAAAGCCAACCCTCTGGCCTAAACATAAATTTATCATTCCCATTTAGTATGAAACTAATCCTTTGCTACGTGTGGCTGGTCAATACCAATCATCCTCTTTTATTACGGGCATACAGCTCAGGTTCCAGAGAGCTGTTAATGTCCTGGGTTCTGTCAGCCTTGTTCCCAGGTGATGCTGAACTCCCTGGTATTCTAAAATATTTCAGCAAGACAATCTGTAGACTCAGAGAAACAACACGTGCCAGGAGTTTAAGAAAAATAAACCCAGTCACCCACCTCCAAAAAACCCCTCAGGTGGAAAACTTTTCTTTTAAACTGGGATGCTTAAGGCAGGAGTGAAATTACTGTGCACTGGGCTGACAGTGCTCAGTGTGTTTTCATTTCATGAAAGATGTAGTAGTTTGGTTGTTTTTTTCCTGAAATAAGCTAGATCAAACCAGTCACTGAATTCACAGATCTATGATGATAGAAGAGCTGCTAGGAAAGCACTGAACTCTCTGATACTGAAGGACTTACAAAAAAGCACATCATTAAAATTCAGGAGGAAGCTACCACAGCATGTGTCAGCTTTAGAACATCCTGAGAAAGAGCTAGTTGTTATCCCAGAGTCTGGAATCACCTGAAATCAAGGCATGTATGCCAAAAGCATGCAGATATGGAATTAAGTCCCAGCATTTTTCAGAAGCCCCATTAACACACTGAGCCTATCTACATTTTCACTGATAAAAGACATCAAATGTATTATGCAGGGTAAAAAGCCTTGTCTTGGAAGGCCAAAAGTCACTGCAACTGCAGTTAGGAATGCAGCAATGAAGGTGGCTTTGAACTTACCTGGAAAAAAGTAAAAAGGGACCACTTGTCAATAAAGTGTTGAATTAGAAATGGCATAAGGAGATGGTTCAGAGGAAGAAAAAACCTGTAAGGAAGTCTCTCCACATAAAATGTATGGAGTGTTTTAACTAGCTAATATTTGACTATTTAACTAGCTAATAGTTGACTAATATTTGATTTTCCTGCTTTCAAGCATGAATGAGCACAGCTCCTCTGTGAGCTCCTGACATACTACCTCCGATTAAAACCCCAAAATGAGGTGAAAATACTTGAAATTCTGGCTTCCCTCCTGTTAATATAATTTTCTACATTTCCTTTTCCCCTGATCCAGAATTTAGCTTGAAAGTTTCTTGCATTTCAGTGCACCAACAGAAAGGGGAAACTGGCAGCAGAAGGTATGATCTGAGCATCCTACAGCCAGATACAAAGCATCACTACCTTTAGAGCTTTGATGAGCACAGAGAGGACACGTTGGGATAGAGCTAACGAGTACAATGTTTAGCCATTGTTTAAGCAGGTCATAGATTCTCTGAGACTTCTTGAAGATGATGCCACCTAGAGCACAATAAACATCATCTTCAGAGGCTGTTCAGGATGCTCTGCTCAGAAGCAAAGGCTGTTCTGAGTGTGACACCAGCACAGAGATGTACTGTAAATAAAACTCGCAGTGCAACAGATTTGAGTTGTGGACTATATATCCAGGGTGCCAGGTAGGATGTTATGGCTGTCGCTGGCACAGCTTTTCAGCCTGGCCACCACTGCCCAGTGGATTACAGCTGGGTCGCTGCATCTGTCTGTCCATGCTGCAGCCAGTTCTCCCAGCTTGTCATGCTGGCCACCTGAACTGACACTGGCTTCATGGCCAGCGACCAGCGCCAGCAGTCACCAACACCAACACCAGCCTCACCACAACCTCCTCTTTGGTAGCTGTAGAGAGCAGTAAGGTCTCCTCTCAGTCTCCTCTTCTCTAGACCAAACAACCCCAGTTCCCTCAGCCTCTCCTCACCAGGCAGGCTTTCCAGACCCCTCAGCAGCTTCACTGCCCTTCTCTGGACCCGCTCCAGCACCTCAGTGTCCTTCTTGTACCATGGTGCCCGAACCTGGACACTGTACTCAAGGTGCAGTCTCACGAGTGCCAAGTATAGGGCACCATCACCTCTCTGCTACTGGTCACATCATTTCTGATCCAGGCCAGGACAGCACTGGCCTTGCTGGCCACCTGGGCACCCTGCTGGCTCATGTTCAGCCGGCTGTCAACCAGCACCCCCAGGTCCTTTTCCTCCAGGCAGCTCTCCAGCCACTCCTCCCCAAGCCTGTAGAGTCTCCTGGGGTTGTAAGTGCATGACCCAGCACCTGGCTTTGTTAAACCTCAGCCTGCTGACCTCAGCCCATCACTCCAGCCTGTCCAAATCCCTCTGCAGAGCCTTCCTACCCTCAAGCAGATCGACACTCCCACTTCATTTCATGACATCTATATAGCTTTATAAAGCTTTGGCCATAAAAAAGTCATTTTCCATTGAAAATGCACTAATTATAACAGGAATTAAAAGGAAAAATGAACAGAACAAGAATGTAGTAAACAGCAAGAGCATGCAGGGAGCTTGTCATAGCAACCTGAAGCAACCAGAGCGAGCACTAAGCAGGGCTCTTGTGCAGTGCTCTGGAACACAAAGCTGTAAGAGCACAGAGAGCAGAAAATCAGGGTAATTTTCTAAAAACACAAGATGAAACAGTGCCTCTTCTTCAGCTGCCAGCTTCACTAACTTCCCAAAAGCACTTCTTTGCTAGCCTGGCTTGATCAAATGTTTCCCAGCATCAAACGGTACCTCTCTAGACAGATGGTCATCCAAGATTTTATGCACAAAATTAGGATTATATCTCCCAGAACTACCACAAGCTTAAAAATATTTATGTCTGTCTGTGACACGACAGTGAAAGGGAAGGCAAAGGAAAAGATCTGTCGGCAACTCTCCTGCTTTCCAGAGCCAGTGAATTTTCTCAGACACACCTCCCGTGTCTCACTCACCTCAGAGCACTTTGCATTCCAGGATCTATAATAAACATCCTCCACAGAGGCTGTTCAGGATGCTGCCTTAAAAAGCAGAGCAAGTGCCCATAGTGCTTTTGGAGATGTGATTGTGCCGAGCACCACAGGGCTCCTGCGAGTAACTGCCATATCAGATTTAATTAAAACCTCCAGGCAAGCACGCAAATGAGCGATGAGAAATGCTCCCCACTGCAGACACTGAGCTTGCTTTGTTAACAAAGCTTCTCATCTTTCTAGGCTGGTAAATAGCTTCATTTCCAACCTGTATTCAGGAATGGCTGCAGAGAATTCAAAGCCAAGCAGAGAAATGGAGAGATGGGTTAAGTAAAGAGGATGGCAAGTAGGTTTGTGTTAAATAAGAGTGTGTTTTGAATTGGTGTCTTGAATACAACAACAAATGGCCTTCAGATGCAGATTTACAAATTGCAGTATCAGGTTAAAAAAAAAAATAGTTTCTTAAATGTTAAGTTTTCCCTCAAGATTCTAGTGAGCATTTGTGCTGGCTTCATTCCTCCCCCTGACTTCCAAGCTGAAATGTCAGCTCAAACTCTATTTACAGTACTTCATTTTAGATTTTTTCCTATGGCACTGTCAAAGTAACAGTTGAATTTCCATTTCATCAAATCGAAGAAAAACAACCCCAAACTTTGGATATATTAGATACAGGGATTAAAACTGTGTCCTGCTTACCTAGCTCCTCGTTGTTATGTCTAAAACAAAGGGATTGGTTTTGTGCACGATTCTGATGCGTGTAGCATCCAAGCTGTAAAATAACACTAATGGGACCAGAGAATGCTGAGAAAAGTTTATCAAGAGCATTTTCCTGGAGGATGTGGAACTACAGTCATGGCACTCACCCTCACACGCTCTATTCCTTTCTGACTATGGTGTCAGCCCCTTGCAAAGCACCGGAACAAACATTTTGTACCTTCTCTGCACAAATGTTCCAGGTGCACACATCCATCTCCTACAGCATTAACAGTGTTTATAGAGCCTATGACCCTCTTCAGCACCCCAGTTGTGCACACTCCTCCTTCTCCTCCTCCCAGTTGCTTCAGTAACAGGTTCTGGCAGTTGTGTGCTCTACAACCAATTAATGAAGTTACCTGGGTTAAAAGCATTTTAATAGCTTTTCTTTCAAGTCTGATCAATTTTCTGATACACTTCAGAGAACTTCGCCCATATCCTGTAGCAATGGCACATCTGGGAGGTGACAAACTGTGAACTTCTAACCCGGAGTGGATACACCCCTGGATGCCTGAGACAGTTATAATAATAAGCACAAAGATTCCTAACTCGCTCTAGTTTCTTTTGGAGAGCAGAGCACTCACTACTGCTCTTGGGATGCCTGTGTTTGAACACAGAGCAGACCAACTCTACCTTGAAAATGTGTGCAGACTTTTATCAGATGGAGTTATTCTGACAGTCCTGAGATATTAGATGAGTAGTAATAAAACCTGCCAGTCTGGATTAAAAGGTTCCCAGGCTTGTCATGTGCTGCACCTTCCAGCAAATGCACCTAGGAAGTGGGGATGGCATCAAGAAAGCTGTATAAAAGCCTGTGTCAATCCACACCAGTGGATTTTAAGCTATTCCAGGGACTGGGTTTTTACTGTTGGAGAGGGACGACCAGGAACCAATACACAGTTCTAACATCAGATTTTTCTTACTTAAAGTAAGAGACTTAAAGCAGCATGGACAACCAAGCACCCTGGTTTGACTGCCCTCCTTCATTTCGCAGTGCGGACGTACCACTGGTGTACTGAGGGTGCTTAGACCACTTCAGGGCTGTTACAGAACCATCAGCCAGCTCTTCTTGCAGAACAGCTTCTGGCCACTGCTGGAAAGTCTTATCGAGGTGAATTTGACTGGGATAGAGTAGTATCAGTTCTCTAGCACCAACCATCTTTGGTGTAGTCTTGTTATTGCTGAGTCTAAAACACGCTGTCTGCAAGTATTTCAGAAGAGTGACAAACCCAGTATTGCTTGCAGGCACAACTATTTCAGAACAGGCAACACAGATTCTCTCCTAAGCACTGTCCCATTTTCTTTCTGAGTTCAGACTCCTTTTGTGACTTTTGGGCTTCCCTCACAGACTGATCAGACATCGTATCTTGATCCATTTATCTGTTCTTTACTGCACTTCCCTGTCGTTTTGTATCAAGTGGAGACAGAAAAAGAGGAAAGAAGGGAAGCTAGAGAGATCACTTGCTTACATTACCTGCAGTTTCCTCCCTCGTTTCCTTCCCTTCCCTCTGTTAGCACAAGGCTAGTTTCTCCCCAGCAAAGAGTTAGGGATCTGTGAAGAGCTCTGCAGAGCTCAGAAGCAAGTGCCTTCAAAAGCAGACTGTGCTGCAGCATGAAAAACATGGTGATGAGATGACAAGGTGTTGTACCTGGCTTGTCACTGTGCCTGCGGGAGTTTCCTCTGCTTTGTCAAGACAGAGAACTCTGAACTGCTGTGAAAACCAGCATGTGTTGCTGTGTGGACGCAGTGCTAGAGAGGCCAAACCTCTCAATACTATTCCAGGTCAGCTCCGACTGCCATCAGAGCTGCGTCTCACTGCAGACACTCAGGCCCGATGCCTGACAATAAATGATGTTTTTTCCACCCCCTGCTGTTCCCCTCCTCTGCCTTCACGTCTGTGGTATTATCTGGAACCGTGCTCTTGCACCATGCTGTGATAAAAGGTTAACATAATAAGTAACTGGCAAACCTACATCACTGGCAACGTCTGATGAGTGAGTCATTCTTGCTATAGGAGCCATTTCCTTTACAGTGGAAAAAAAGAGAATATAATACAGAAACAAGGAACCAGTCACAGAACTTTCCATAAATAATGTTTCTTCCTCATTTTCTTTCACCAATTGACTTGCTCTCCTTCTTTCTCCCTTTGCAGCCCAAGTTCCCAGCTCCTGGTCCTAGTAATTTGTCAATGAACTGCAAAAGGAGCAGCGTGAGCCACGCCAAGCCCAGACAAACAGCAGCCTAAGGGGAACCTTCTCCCATCCAGAAGGGAAGAATTTCTTTTTTTTTTTTTTTTTTTTGTTGTCTCTTGTTNTTTTTTTTGGTCATCCCTGGCTTTAAAAACCTCAGTGCAATTAGAAGGGGAAAGGGGAAAAACGCTGTTCCAAACATGATGTCAGTGTTTCCACTACTTCACAGGGAAACCATGTCCCCGTCTTATTTTAAAGATGACATGTTAGTGCTTATTTTCCTGTCAGTTGTGTGTGTGAGGAAAGGGGAGGCAAAGGGGATAAGGATTTGCTGGCGGCATTTACCTAGCTATGAAAATATCAAGAGCCTGTATCAGCTGAGCAGTGGAAGCAGCTGGAATAGGTCTGGACCAAACAGAGCAGCCAAGCAGGATCCATAAGGGCAAGCTCCCTGCACTGAAGAAATCCTGACATGGCTCAAACTCCACAGGTCTTTGGGAGCCCATCTAACTTCCCAAAGTGTGGCATGAAATGGGTCTGTATTCAGAGGTTAGGCAAGAGTTAAAAAGAAGAAAATTACCTCGGTGCAGAATGACTATTGGTACAGACTTTTCAACATTAAAAATATAGCTATTTTCCTTGTCCTCAGGCCTGTGAAAAACAGCTGTCACGAGTGTGGTTAGGCTCTAGGTACCTGCCCCGATCTAATCTGAACTCCTTGTTTCTCAGCCACCAAGAATAATCCAGAGTTGGTTTTGTCTGTAGGAGGAGTTCTCTTGCATGTACTCCCCAGTATCTAGGTATGATGTACTGGAATATTTGGCACCAATCTCTGCAGGAAGGTGCATGACAATATATGCTGTCAAGAAAAGCTGGCAGAGCAGGATGCTGATGAACAGTATAACCCCAGGTACACCACAGCACTGCAGCATCTTCAGTCCTCCTGGGCTGCTAGAGCTGTGGGGAACCAAAAAAGTCAAAGCTGATGGAACAAGAGGATCTAGGAGGTCCACAAATATTCAAACAGCCTATTTTGGGCTTCTCTTGAGTCTAATGTTGCTGATTATTTGCCCTTTTATCTCCAGGGGCACTCCTCTGTTTTCCAATTGCTATGTCCAATCTGAAATCTCTTCAAAGTTCCAGCTTTGTAAGTGACCAGATGCCACTCCTTGTCACCACCATCCCCAACCACATGCTGCTCTTTCCACCACTTCTCCCATCAGAGCAGCTTCCCACTGTGTCCTGCTTTTGCATGTGCTCCTGTATTTGACAGCACCTGACTCGTGACTGGCAGTTTGGCTACAGCCCCGGGAAGCAGTTGGATCTGAGGATCATCCCCTCCATGCTGTTTGTGTTCTCGGCCCTGTGCTGTGAGCAAAGTGGAACAGTGCAAACACACGAGTTCTATCAGTGCCCAGGCAAAGGCAGAAATGCCTGCAAATAGTGTCACCTTTGGGAATGTTTTCCTTCCTTTTTTTTTTCTGGTAAATGGAGTGTAATGCTTAAATTCCTGTCCCCATCTCTTCCCTCTCACCATACAAAGTTCAGCAAGAAATGTGGAGGGTTTTTTATAGAGGTAAGGAATTAAATCCATGTCTCGGCTTAACCCTGTCTGCCCCATTCCATTAAACAGCATTCCTCAGACACTGGAAACAAAGAACAGAGGGATGAAGTCTCTCACAGACATACACACCAAACAGTGACGTGTATAGGACTTGTGCACTGGTAGAGTGCTTTTTCTCCTTTTAATAGTGACTTTGCTTCTTTCCATATAAACAGTCCTCAACAATTCTCTCTTTCTTTCCAAAGGAGCCTCTGAAATCAGAGATGACATCCTGCCCCCCAGGGCAGCAGCAGTGTTTGTTGCCTTGCCCACTCCAGGAGGAGAAACAGCAACACACGATTTTCACTTTATGATGCTATAAATTATGAAGTCATGGAAGGCTGTCAGAGAACGAGACCCATGTCCCTGCAATGTAATATTGCCTCCACAGCCCTCCCAGTGGGCACTGCTACAGGAAAAGATTTGGGAAGGGGAAAATGCCTTTCCCATCAGCAGCTGGATTCAGACACTACCTGTGGCTCAGTCTGCTGGCTGATCCAGCTCTCTCTTGTGGTTACAGTGAAGTAATCTGGCTAAGATAGTGCACAGGGGACATTAAACCATTTGCTCAGAAAATGTAATCAGGCACAATATGATCCATTGTCCTCTGCTTGCTTTACATTAAGGAAAATCCAAACCAGCTTATGGCAGAGGTTAAAGAACAGACATCTTGCTCATGAGCTGTCGTCATCACTCAGCAAAATGCAGCAGCCACACGGAGAATGGCCGAGTGACTGCGGAAAGATCTGCGGTTCCAGTCTTCTAGCAAAGAGGGATTGGTTTCTGGGATGCAGTACTTCTACTATGCAGAGACAGCACGTCCTTAGCAGATCCAGGCTAAACCTGCCTCGAGAAAGAGAGCCAAGCTCAGGAGTTTCAAGCTCTTCCAGTGAGGAACTGCATCTCACAGGAGACAAAAGGTGTGCTAGTAGTTCACCTCTACTCTCATTGACTAGCAACAGACATCCCAGGGCAGCTACTGTAGAGCCACAGTCACATTAAGACAGTTTTCCATACTTATGTAGGTCTCCTTGTATAGTTCAGCGTATCTTGAGGAGAAGACAGACCTTAAATATGCTCTAACAGATCTGACAGACAGGCCACTGAAAGTCCAAGACTGAGCAGAAAAAACAAGAGGACTTGCTGGCACCTGAACTGGGGAGGTGGGGTGGGGGGCAAGGGAGCTCTTCCAGGCCATGGGGAGTACAGTGGAAGTGGTAAAAAAGAGCATGACGAAGAAAAGGAAAGGACGAAAATAATCTTAGACTAGAAAAGGAGCAAGAAAAAAGGAGACACAGGGTAGATAATGGAAATACTTGTGGATTCCAAACACCGAAACCTCTCATGTTTTCTCCTTTCCAACAAATGAGCCAGAAATCATGTGTTTCATTAACCTTTTTTTTTTTTTTTACTGCCACTGTCAATTAAATTACCTCCCAAACAACAGTTTTTAATACAACTACAAAGAGTCATCAAATGGAACACTACAGGAAATCTAGTTATTTTATTCTATACCAACTCCTATCCAGGACAAAATTAGATTTGGTTTCTTTTTTTTCCTGATATTTTACTTCCAGAAGACCTGCAGTTCAAAAGAACAGCTTCTAGAACATAGGAACTGGTATGGCACAAAAGATGGGCATTAATATTCCACAGGGTCTGAACGCTTAACCACACACTCAGTTCAAATCCTCTGGCCCTGGTGTGGGGACTCCTGTATTCCCAGTTCCTCAGGAACATAATTCAGATTTTTTTCTCCAGGAAATGGATTTTCTGTCATACACACACATACATATGTTTGCTTGTGCCTGCTGGCTCTGATCCCCCATCCTCCCAGTCCCCTGTGCTACATCCACCATGTTCTTGAAAGCTGAAGTCTGCAAACTGATCCGGGGGCAGTTGTGCATGCATAAGGGCAAGCGTGCTCACTAGGAAAACCCTTGTTGAGCCATTAGCACCAGACCAGTTCCACGCAGAAGTGTGCATTTAGTCTGGATAACTGATACTGGAAGCTATTTCCCTGGCAGTTTGGGAGGTTTTGAAAGCTGTAATAAAGCATCAATAGACAAAGATGAAATGCTGTTTCAAATTATCAGACACTCTCTCCTCGAGGGTGCGTACAAGAGAGCAGCAACCCATTAAGAAACAAGAACCAGCTGAGTTTAAACCAAACTCAATCCTGTGACTTTTCACTCAACAGTGGTGATTACACAACGGTTGCTCTGTTATATAAGTAGGCAGCCTATGTTGCCTGTAAATAATCAAGTTATTTTCACAGAGAGTTGGGGTTGTTCAGTCTGGAGAAGAGAAGGCTCTGAGGAGACCTTACTGTGGCCTTCCAGTACCTGAAGGGGCCTACAAGAAAGCTGGGGAGGGACATTTTAGGCTGCTGGGAAGCGGGAGGAGTGCAGGGAATGGATCAAAACTAGAGGTGGGTAGATTCAGACTGGACATTAGGAAGAAGTTCTTCACCATGAGGGTGGTGAGACACTGGAACAGGGTGCCCAGAGAGGTGGTAGAAGCCCCATCCCTGGAAGTTTAAGGCCAAGCTGAATGGGGTTGAGAGCAACCTGCTCTAGTGGGAGGTGTCCCTGCCCATGGCAGGGGGGTTGGAACTGGGTGATCCTTAAAGTCCCTTCCAACCCTGGCAATTCTATGGTTCTAAATGCCAAAGGTCCAGAGCTGTAAACATCCTCCCCACTGGGAGTCCAAGGATCTTTTTGAAAGAGGCATGGATCTCATGATACCAAAAATATCTGAAGTGATGAGATTTTGTTACAGGTAACATCTCTACCAAATCTCCTTTATACACCTTATTTTGTTTTTAATGACAAAAGCCAAAAATACCAAGGTGATAAACATTATTTCTTTCAGAAAGATGGGCACTACAGTAAAAGCCTTTTTTTTCCAGAACTCGGACAATTTCATTTTTTAAAAGATTGCTGGGTTTAATTGTTAGACTTTCAGTTATTTCATCTTTTTCCCTACAAAATAAACAAGTCCCATCCTGTCCAGTTCATCTGACTCTTTACAGGAGTGGCATGAAATAAAGACAAAGTTCAGTACTCATAAGAAGACCTAGTGTTTTCATCTCCTTTGCCACAGTCCAGATAGTTGCTTTAATAACCAAATGGCAGCTGAACAGCCCATTCAGGGAGCTAAAGGAAACCTTTACACAGCATGACCTCACTGCATTTACATCCCAATGAATCTGGAGAGAGCTTAGATGCATTAAAGTGCAACAGACATCAAAAGAAGTAGGATTTTGATTCCTAGATGAAACCCCGTGTTTCTGACCCTGCGTATCGCCGATATTCACATAAATGAAAACATCTCCTCCTAACAGCTGGCCTTAATTCTAAAGCTTTTTTTCTTCAGAACAATCTCCAAATCCTTAAATGGTCCTACTAATCCTTGTGGCAAAGAAGCACTTCACAGTCTCTAATGCTACTCCAAAGTGCTCTACCGTCCCTGCTACATGCAGACCTGAAACACAGAGGTGGTATCTTACTCGGGTTCGAGTTCTCTTAACCTTATTCCTACACCTTAAGCCACCTCTCAACCCTTTTGACCAGTCGGAATCTGAAAGCAGCAGAGAAGCAGTACCCCAGGCTGCAGATGCTCATTGTAGCCTGGGCCCAGCAGGCTCAGCAGCTACACTCTGCAAAACTGAGCTTCACCACCAGCATTGTCATGAAATCATTACTTACATCGGCTCAGAAAGTAATGAGCTAACTCTCAGCGGGTTTTCCTTACCTCTGATTAAAATCAACAGCAACTGGATACCTAAATAGCTTTTAGAAGTTCCACAGCCAGCTTAAAAATCAAAGCAGCCTGTGGGACAGCAGGAAATCCCACAGCAGTGTTCCCATTCCTCAATATTCTCTCTTCTCTAAACTGAGTAAATTCAAAATAAAAATCTAACCTGGACCCCCTTTCCACGGAACTTTGTCCAGAGTCTGTCAGACTCTTACTGATCTGCTCAGTGATCCCAAGTTTGCTGCTGAAAACAGAATCCGGGCTTTTGAGGTTCAAGCTGAATGATCTGCACCATTTCCTTAAACACACCCACAGACAGAGCTCTCAACAACCTCGTAAGCCTCGTACGAGGAGGAAAGCCCAGATTGACATAAATCTCAGAAAATGTCTTCGGTTCGGATGAGCCTAAAGGAGCTGGAACATGGAGCCAAATCTGTTTAATCTGGAAATGACGCTGGAAAGCTCATAAAGTCAGACTTTCTTGAAAGATTTGTAGTACCTCCGCATTTTCATGTGGTCAGAAATTACTGTAAGAAAAATGTCTTTTCATGCTATTTCAGTATTTCAGCTTTCTGTTTGGGCCAAAGTCAAGGATGTTTTAATTTTATTTTCAATAAGCTCTAACCAACCTGTAAAAAAAGGGCTGCAACTAGATTTAGGTTGATATCTCAAGATTTGTTCCACAATGCCAAATACAATCATCACATGCTTTTTGACCTTTTTTCTTATTAATCAACCATGTTTCCATTTTACCAGCAAAATTTTTTAACTGGTATGACCAAGGACCTGCTCTTGTCAGGAGAATACCCACAGACACATTTTGGACTCCCAACTTTGCTTGTGTGGTTCCTCCCCCAGTCAATCTTGTCATTCAGCCACCTCCGAAGAGCCATCTTGGGGCTGCTGGAACCATGCACAGCCCCAGAGCAGTGACACTTCCCACACAGCAAACCTCTCGTTCAGCAGCATGAGTGGCTATGAGGTAAATAATCTCAAACAGAGCTCGCTGGTGCCCATGGCCTTCAGCAGATCTGCCCCAGATGCCTGCTAATGAAAAGGCGTTGCTGTTGCTTCTGCGAAGTCCAAAAGCCGAGTGGCAGCAGCGACTCTTCTGGATCTAACTCTAGGAAAGTTGCATTCTCCAACCCCTCCAGAAGAAATGCTTGTCACATTATTCATACATGTGGTCTCTTACCATATGAGGAGGCGGCTGAGAAAGGGAAGAGCCAACGTTCATGTTTGCAGAAACCAAGCCAGGCCAGAATGAGAACAAGTGAGACACTGTGTCCTCGAACCCCAGAGCAGGGCCCCGTGCAGCCAGCAGCGAGGGGCTCCCAAGGATGACTGACAGCTCACGAGCCTTACCGGGGCTTTGCACCCTGAGCTCTGGGAGCCTGGTGCACAGAGCGTACAGCAACGGTGACCCAAGGATGCCTCAGCAGGACCACAACTCTGGCTGAGAGTCCCACCCAGCAATTCAGCACTA
>VWZY01013391.1:187115-198839 GCA_013399075.1 Chloroceryle aenea | reverse complement strand
GATACACAGAAATTTTACCAGTAAACCTTTACTCGTATTTTTTCACTGTGTTATACAGAGCTTTGCTTGTATTCTTTCCTTAGCCTTCCATGCATGGCTTAGCCATCTATTGGGAAGAGTTGATAATGAGAAACACACAACTTCTTGCTGGCAAAAATCAAATTGGCCTCAAAATGGTTTGTTAAGCCTGAGCACNTGCAGAAACCAAGCCAGGCCAGAATGAGAACAAGTGAGACACTGTGTCCTCGAACCCCAGAGCAGAGCCCCGTGCAGCCAGCAGCGAGGGGCTCCCAAGGATGACTGACAGCTCACGAGCCTTACCGGGGCTTTGCACCCTGAGCTCTGGGAGCCTGGTGCACAGAGCGTACAGCAACGGTCACCCAAGGATGCCTCAGCAGGACCACAACTCTGGCTGAGAGTCCCACCCAGCAATTCAGCACTAGTAACACTATGGTGCTGTACACCAGTGGGTCCTGCTGTCCCTCCATGGCCTGCTCCCTACCCACATCTCTTCTATACTGTGGTGCTGGAGTGAGGGGGCAGATGGAAATAGGCTCTTCTCCCCTTTTCCTTCCCCAGGATGTGTCTCCTACTCTGGAGCACTCAGAGCTTGCCTGCATGTAGGCTCACAAGAAGGTGACAGATGTGGTGAAAGGATTGCTCACAGAATTTCTGAGGCTGGACTAGACCTCCAAGGTCATCATGNTTCCATGCATGGCTTAGCCATCTATTGGGAAGAGTTGATAATGAGAAACACACAACTTCTTGCTGGCAAAAATCAAATTGGCCTCAAAATGGTTTGTTAAGCCTGAGCACCCCTGATAACAGGGGCTCAAGGCATCAAGATAAGCACAGAAGAGGATGATAACCACCTGGGATCTAATTTAACCTGGGTTTCTTGAAGCATTCCAGGATGGACGGGTGAGCCAAAGGGTGGATGAGCTGACCCCATGACCACATACCAGCAAAGGAAACCCAGAGTTCAACTGTCAAACGGTGTGAGGAAGACTATGAAAGACCACTGGAGGGGGAAAAGACCCTAACCATAATTTTATCACGCATGCTCTGACTATGTAAATGAATTCCAAGGACCCATTAGCATCAGTGGTATCACCTCTCCTCCAACAAGGTGCAGTAGGATGGACAATAAGGCTCCCCGCTCTCGCTGCCACTCTGTGAGTACTGACTGCATTCACATTCTTCTCAACTTCTTTCCCTGAAAATGGAAAGTGTAGGCAAAACCAGAGGGATCTTCTGCCATACAGAAGGGTTCTGTTGTTTGGAATTCCCCCTTGTTGCTAACATATGTCTGTTACTAAAGGCCCGTGTCAGGTGCGTGTTGCCCATCTCAGCAGGAATAATCAAACACTGGATGGAACACTTCAGATAAAAACTGAGAAGGTGTGTACATGTATTTAAAGTCATCAAAAAGAAAACACTTTATCCAGAGGAGCTACAGGATATCCAGAAGATCTTCTGGGTATTACAAAGAAGATTTGAAACTAGAAGCAATAGAGCAATTATCCCTCTGGCCTAGAGGAAAATAACCCTACTGCAACCTGATTTAGCAGAGCAAAAGGGCTCTAGAGGGAATCGTGGCAGTGAGTATCTAGAATTTCCCCAGAGCCAAGATGCTGGCGGAGAACATCACAAAATCCTACCTTTGGTGCCAAAGGAATATTCCAGTTAATGAAACACATAGCTTGGAAAAATCTGCTAGATTTTGTAAAAGATGCCTCAAAAAAAAAAGTGTCCCTTCTAGCAATATTTCCCATTAAAAAAACCAAACCCAAATCTTTACTGAGCAGACTGTTCTACAGTGGAAAGGCATTTACCCATCCCAGAGGCCTGGAGATGGATCCAGAAAAGGGTGCAAACAAATGAATCAGAAGCAGGGGGAGTTTGGTGTGGCAAAGACAGAACTAAAAGAATGTGCTGGGGATACTTCCCATTCCAGAAAGGACAGACTGGAACAGACCACAAACAGGTGAGGAAAACGTGGATAAAGGAAATGAGGAAGAAGAAACTTACATTTTTGTAAATCTTAGGAGAGAGTTAAAAAACTGTTTCAGATGAAAAGACAGGGGGAAGGGGGGGTTCTCTTATTAACCCAGGTCTCTCACATAGTACATCACTTGGCAATGTAACATGGTGGTAGAATATTTAGAGCAGCATCCATCAGTAGAAATGTTAGGAAGGGAGAGAGGTAAAAAGAGCTGTTGGCACAAGAACTTAATCTTGATGAAATGAAGTTCAGCAGCCTTGCTCAAAGCCTTCATTAATAAATGGCCATAGGCAGGACAGTAATGTGCTATGGCTGGAAAGGAGAAGGATTTTAACCATCTTAGAGAAGGTGTTGAAGCAGCCTTCTCACGTCACAGGGGTGAGCCACTGAGTCGTGGGACTGGTGGATTTCAAATCCATCTTGATGCATTTGTGAATACTGTAAATACTGCTATGAACTGGGTACCCAGAGACAGAGGCAGGAGATGACACTGAGAGACTCTGAGGCCTTAGTTCTAGTTCCTCCAACAGCATCATATCAGTCGGTTGGTGTCGGTGTTTGCTTTAGCACAGAGCTGCCCTGAATTCTTCCCAACTCCCCAGACTGAAGCAATTTTATATCCACCAGCTCAATAAAAAGCAAAAGCATTTTGACAGGAAACAAACCAGCCCTTCTTTCGTGCTTGGACTGCAATATCCAAAGGTCTATCATCCAGCAGCCAGCGCAGCTTTGTTTGAAGCCCTCGGTAAAACAAACTTCAGCAATGCTTTGGAAAGGTTTCACTGAAAGGAAGGGCCGAGCTTCAGACCTTGCACTGTTTCCACAGCTAGATTTCAACTGCCTCTTTCTGCAAAGGTCAGAACTGTTTCATCTGACAGCCTTGCTCCTGCCCATCCCAGAAACTAGGATGATTTGTAAGATTTGGATCCATGTACCCCTTTGGGCTCCAGCAGTCCCCAGTAGGACTCCAGTAGAAGTTAAGTGCCTCATCAAGACCACGCGTAAACAACCTTGTTTTTCTAGACTGTCTTAGCCATGATCAGGCAGAGATTTTGCTTTTTCTTAGTTGGGTAGATTCTAAATATTTGATATATCTTCCTCTGCTAGCACTGTGCTCTCAAAGAGTTAACAAAGAGCTTAATAATAAAGAGATTTCAGCTCCTAGCAGGGCCTTGTAGTTGATAGTTCATGACACAAACACTGGTCAGACATATATCATTTATTTACAGTATGGCTAAGCCAGTAGCCAGACCTTCTACCACAGTGACATGCAACAGATAAAGCCAACTGCACCTGGGCTTTCTGGGATCTCCAGGAGCTGAGAGGATGCGGATGGCTGCTCACCAACCTTCCTGCTGAAGGGTGAAAATCTCTCCTTTGCTAAATGGTTGCTTAGGGCAAGTGTAAGCAACACGCTCACTTGTCCCAACACAGAAGTGAGGTGTACCCAAAACAATCTTAAGGACAAGGATTCAGAAACAGTGTCCTCATCAGCGTGAGCATTAAGGATGGCTACTGGGGCTCATGCTGTGTTTTTTATATTCCCAGTGCTGCACAACTGAGCTTGCTCTCTCTCTCGCTCATGATGAGGAATGCTTTGTAAAATTTTCCTCTTTGCTTTAATGAACTCACACATGAGAACAACTCAGTAACTCAACAGTTACTTTGTGAAGTAACATCACTTCAGCTCCTGTGGCAGACAGCTGCCAGATGACTGACTCAAAACACATCAGAAAGCCTCAGCTCAAGAGGACTGAAAAGCAATCAGTAAAAAGATACAAACCAGTGTTTTGCATAAAGTCATCAACCAGCCACGACCATAATTCTGGTTTATGACCCAGAACACTTAACAGCTCTGCTCACACTACACACGCAGTTTGAGCCTGAGCCCATTCTCAGAGTTTGCTCATCAGACAGCTCAGCTCTTACCCACCAGCCCCAGAGATTTACACCCCGAGCCCTTCTGCACCTCAGGATAGGCCCTTTCCTCTTCCATACATTTCAGGTGGATCAGACAGAGGGGGCTGAATCTGCTGTGGCCCAGCCCACAGCACTCCCAAGGTCTGTTCTCTGCTGCTATTGGGCGCATGGCCAGTTCCATGTGGAGGGAGGGAAAGGAGGTCTCTCCTTTTCTCTTGGTCCTGGAGGGATTAGGATCATCACCAGTCAACTGATATTTTGGTGGAACTTTGTTGGTAGCTCATCCTGCAAGAGCAAACCCTTAGCTGCTGGAGCTGCATGTGTAATGAGAGCCCCTCCCCGTAAGGCCTGAGGTTGGATTTGCTGGGTGCAGATAACCAGCATGTGGCTGGATGAAGCTCTAGCTTGTGTCTCTTCAGTAAAATACTGGGGTTTATTCACCGCCATGAAAAAACACATGGACTTGTTTAGATTCTAATGCTGTCCTAATAGTGAAGAGAAATGGAAAGAAAATACTCATGTGCTTCCCCTTGGGATAGAAAAGCATGATCTATTTCAGGGAAATAAAAAGACACAAAACCAAAACCACAAAACAAACCAAAAAAGCAATTCAATTCTCACCGAACGCTGAAGAAAACACAAAACTCCATCTTTGCAAAATCAAGCTAATATGATCTGTCAATATTTTAAAGGTTTTTTTGCTGTTAAATGTTTTTAGTACAGTAAATTTTTCTGTTTGAGAGGATAGTGGAAAGGAAACCCACATAAGGATGTTCTTCATAATATCCCACTGATTTGAAAGGATCAGATTTTCTCCCCTGCAGATTTGGTACTGGCATTAATTAACCTAATTTCCAAGAAATGTTGGACTCTTCTGTTCTTAAAACTCTCCAGTGACAGCAATTCCACACACCCCTAGGCAATTCAGTGCCTCGGTCTCCTTAGAACATCTTTTACAACATATTCCCTAAAATTTCCTTTCCTGTAATTTAAACCTTTCACTACTATTCTTACTCACACTGCATGAAGAGCAGTTTAATCTTTTGCAGCTAACTTTTATGTATTTAAAGAACACTGTGTCTCTTGCAGTTCTCCTCTGCACATGTAATAAATGCCATTCTTTCACAGAATCACAGAATGGTAGGGGTTGGAATGGACCTCTGGAGATCATCGAGTCCTTTCAGTCATACACCAAAGGTCATGGTTGTTTTCAAACCTTTGATCATTCTTGTTTATCCTCCTCCAGGGTTCCTCCACTTGCTCTTCATCTTTCCTCAAGTGCATTACCATTTGTGAAGTCCTCCCCACAGGAAGCAAGAAGCCCAAGCTAGAGATCTGAAGACAGGGAGCAATGGGACAAATAAAACCTCAGAGCAACACTCCAGTATCAGAAGGATGTTTGCTCACTATGCTACTTATTCCAGTACAACTTCAAAACATCAGGATTATTAAGGAAAAGCTCAGGGTGCTTATCTTATCTGAGTGTTTGCACATTCTTACCATCGAGTCAAAGCTTCTTTAACCAGAGTCCAGCTCTGGGACTTTAAGTACTTTGAAGTCAACAGTAGATGAGGCCTAAGTCAATCTTTTACTTTTGGAAGCAAGTCTATCCCGTTATCACTTCCCTTTCTCTCCACTTTTGCTGGCTGAATGATGCAATTAGTCTTTTCTGATTTCTCTTTCCTTAAAAGAGCAGGTGATGAGAGCAAACATCAGATTTTCTTTGCTATAATGGGGGAAGGCAAGAAATGATGTGCAACATAGCACCAGAATTTGTAAGCAAGTTGGATGAAAATGAGTGACAGAGAAATGAGACCTACATAGAAAAGAAAAGGGAACCAGCGCAGGGCAAGTGATGTGATCATCTGGTTTTTACTCACTTTTATGAAATTCAGGCAGTGCAGAAAAGCAGTAAAGACAAACCCCACTATATATGTCTAGAACAAGCATCACCAGGTTTCAGAGGAGAAACAAAATGCTCCACTGACTACAGAATGGGTTTCCTCATTATTCTCCATTGGTTCCTCTTTTGGAAATAAACCCTTTTTCCTTCGAGGAAGCAGATGAACATTAGACAATGGAAAACGAAACATTGTTTAGGGGTGAGGAATTTGTAGGCATCATTTCACAGCAGAGAATTCCCCATTTACAGGAGAAAGTTTGCTCAGAGTGGTTGACCTTACCGCCGGCCACCATCCTGCTCCACAGGCGTGTGGGAGAGCCAGCCCTTTTACTTTTAAGCATCACATCAATCCTACTCAGCTTGCACCATGAAACAGACGAAAGACAGGACAGAAAAACATACTTTTTATATCAAGTCCTCCTTTCCTTCTGCTAAAGCCATTGGCAGAGGCATCATTCATGGGCTTAGATCCGACTGTGGTTGGTTTTTAACATAATTATTTAACGTGACTCCAAGTGGAATGTTATGTGTCCATACACACTCCTGGAGGAATGTTATTTACAGAGGAGGATTGGTGTAAACAATTACGCAGGCTCTGGCGATCTAGGCATTCACCTTAACTAGCCAAGCAGCCTAAACATCCATCTCCACCAGCTTGTGCTGTCTGAGCTCCCTGTGCACCGCCCCTTGTTTCTAAGTTTCCACTCACGGCTTCCAAAACGTTGATCTATTGACTAGAACTGCAAGAACTGTTTTCAGTTCTTTTTCTGAGTCAGAGTGAAACTTGCTGTCAAACTAGCTAGTTGAGTCATCTTTTCTTTTTTTTTCCTCCTTCTCAGTGCCTGCACCCTGACCACAGAAATCCTTTCCAAGCTTTTCTCCTTAGCATGTTTCATGCCAGTTCTACCAGGCTCCTGTTCATAACCTCAAGCCAGGACTAGGTCACTCAGAGTGCTCTGCTTTTTCCTCCTGTGTCTGTTTTCTTAAGCTGCTGAACAAAAAGGCCAACCTAGTTGAGCAACAGACCTTCTTTTCCCCCTTCAGCTTCTCAAAGTGGCATGTTGCATTTCAGCTCTTCCTGAGCTAGCTGAAAGGGTCTTGATTTGCAAGCCCTTCTACCTGAGCTTGGCAAGCAGTGGGTTTGTAGATCACGTCCCCTAACTTCCCCACATACCAGGGATTTACATTTGATATTAGAGACAGTTAACACAACTGTATTCTGCAAGGAAAAATCTGATTCATTTCCATGTGGATTATCTAATTAGCTCTTACAGAAACTCATATGTTGATACAATAATATTTCACATCCCGTGGCGCTTCCTTTTGCATAGGAAAAGGAAAGTGGGTACCAGGCAGCAAAAAATCTAATCCAATTACATGTTATTTCTATGCATATTTATAATATATACATTAGAAAAACTTCATTGTCAATAATGAAATGGTGAAGAATCACAGTAATAAAGAGGACTGGCTATATAAACTATTTAATGGAAATATGAGGGGATTCATCAGCTCCAAATGAGATGTCATTTACATGAAAATGAAAGCAGCAGTAATTCCCACTAGAAACTAACAGCTTTCATCTCCTCCTTTCTTCTACGGTATCATTACCAGTTACTTCTTTTAGTTGTCATCATAGTTACAGAGGAAGCTCTGTGCTGTGTGTTATTGGAATTCAGGTGAAGGAAAATAATGTCTTTGCACTGTGAATCATTTCTAGCACAGTCATACAGCAAGCAAGAAATACTCCCCCTACACTCCGTCCAGGGGAGCCTGCTCTACTTTTTCCTGCTCCCCGAGAAGACAGCAGTTCAATCCCAAAGAGGCTAATCTAAACCCATCCCAGCAGCAACAGCACCCAAGGAAAGCACAGCCTGCACCCCAGCAGCCCCAGGGGAACCACTGTGGGGACCCCCAACCCCCACTCCACAGCAGGGCAAAGCAAAGCACCTCTGTACACGGACACAGCACCCAGTAAGGGGTTCCGTGGTGTTCTCTACTGCTAGATTTGCACAAGAAGGCTGCCCATCATCCTGCCCATCCATCCTCCTGCAGCAGCTCCCCATGCAGCCCCCCCTCATCCTGATACATGTGAGACCTCCATGGGGGGATCCTGCTCCCTGCTAGGGGTGCTCATGGCAAGGGGGTTAAGGGAACACCAGGGGAGCCCAGCCTTTGAATATGGATCCAGCTTCATGGCAGGAGGCTCTTTAAGGTCCCTTCCAACCCTGACAATTCTATGATTGTATGTTTTGAATAAGCTGAAGTTATGCTTTCCATGTATGGATAATAAGTGCTATGTACCGGGGAGCAAGGGGCCAAGGAAAGCTCTAAAAGATTTACCCAAGTTGGGAAAGGGATTTTGGAGGATGCCCTTCAGATGTGTCTTCTGAGGAAGAAAAAGCCACCTGGATTCATCTCTTAAGGTGTTCTTAGTCGTGAAGTCAAATGGAGCCTGTGATATGAATGCTGAGGCAGAAGCCCTAAGGACAGCAGGCTTTGTGAAGGCAGCCTGGTCTTCCTTCTCCCATACTACTCCTGTGTTTTGCCTTTTGTCTTCCAAAAACCAAGAATTCGTGGATTCTCTTCATTTCCGTCAGCAGCCTGCTGTATATCAGATCTTTAACACATGCATTGTCATTTGAATGTGTCCCAGAAATACAGAATTTATAGCACATATGCAGCCCATCTGTGTATGCATGCACATTCCTGACCCAGAAACCACATGCAGAGATAAGACAGTCTTAGGTAAGAGTGTCTGTGCCTCACACTGGCCTGAAATCACCTCAGCTGTCCTGGGGCTCCCAGGACAGCATATCTTAACAGGAACAAAAAGCACCTCTAGAAATTACAGACTTAATAAGCATTAACATTTCCCTGGGGAACTCCAAAGTATTTGGTTCTGGGCCTTTTGTGCAGAGCCAACAGGTCCTGGCACGAGTTTTGTCAGCACAAAGGTCTGGGTTATTGCTCAGGTTTTTGTTTTTCTCAGTCTGCCCTGGCTGGTTGATGCTCTTTCTCTGCAAACTGCAGCACCCCCAAAATATGTTCTAAATTAGGAGCTCTCCAGTTTTCAATGTAACTTCGCTTATGATTTATATGGAATGTAATTAAACCAAAAGTGGGATCCTTCAGATAAATATAAGCCAAAAACTGTTGCTATAAACATGACGTGGGCTTTCTGCCTGCTGATCTCTTGAGCCAAACTGCTTTATCTCCACACTGGGATTCTTGAACCCAGATGGACACATTCAATGGTCTACCAGGATCTCCTGGGTATCAGACAGTGGTCTTTAAAGAGGGGTTTATCTTTATCTGCACATTTGAAAAAGAGCAAGTTCAACCACTGTGCACCACTCCTACACCAATTATGTCTTATTGCTGGATAAGCTTAGTTGTGTGAGTTTGATCTAATAGATCACTCTCTGAAGGTGCTTTTTTCTTCATTGACTAATCCAGACATGCCACTTGGGACTAAATGCCTAACTTCTAGACAAGTAAAAAAGGTTAATCCTACCTCACATACCAAATAGCTGCAGTTCAGGGCTTAAGCATTTGTAGGGAACCTATTCAGGGCTGAGGCAAGATGCACAGTTTGTGCAAGATACACACTTAGCATAAAACAAAGAAATGTGCAAAGGCACCAATGAGCCAACCTAGAACAAATTCCAAAGGTACCTCACCACATTTTGAACAATATCCATGAACACATTTTGAAGAATAAAAAAAAAAAACAGTGGAGATGTAACAATTTCTCATTGATTACAATGATTGTGCTTATCTTAGCTTCTCTACCTTCCTGTATACTCCGTGTGACTATATAAGGGGAATCAACGAGCTAAAACCTTATCCTGAGCTGAAAGAAGGAAACAGAGGCATTTGGACCTCCTTGGGCAACCCATTTTACAAGTTGTTCTCATCTTGCCCAGTGAGCACCAAGACAACCACATAGCCAGACAGATGATTTGAAGAATAAGGACAGATGAGGTGGAGTCAGATGAGACAGAACCTAGGAAGTATTCATAGGTTTCATCTTTTAAAGTCAGCAACTGACTCAAAAGGTTATTCTGTAGAAACCCATACCAGAGATGATCTAGGGTCCAAATCAACATAGGCAGGCAGGTCAGTTTGCATAAAAGACTTGGCTGAAAGTGGGATGCAAATAGCATCAAAGGGGGTTGCCCCAAATCTGCTAAAAATAGAAAATAATATCTATGTATGTGTTTACTTTTCTTAGATGTTTTACCCTTGGCCTTGGTGTTGAGCAGAGCGCAGAGGAAAATTCTGCAAAATATTGTTGCTAGTCTACAGTTACTGAATGAATACCACAGATGGTCCACAGAGGCAGCTCTGTGATGAAAACCTAATACCACCCATTTCCTCGGGCTACCTCTAGAACACACAGGAGAGCTACATCCACAGCTGAAGGCACTGAAAGATTTCAGTCCTCAACATTGTATTTGTTGAGAATTAGTCTTTAGTTTCAGCCCACAGTTGGGTTAGCTCACTTATTTTGAGGAATTTGTAGGAAAATCTCTTCATTTTTCAGTTAGGAGAAACACAATTATTGCCACACACAAATACCTCGTAAACAGCTGGAACATTTAAGCACAAACTTTGGCTGGGCAATAGCCTTGTCATGGGTGTTTGGAGTTACTAGACATAGCTACAGTGAGTCAGTGTTGCTTTGCTCAGGCATTAAAAAACTAAAATTAATCACAAGACTGCCTTAAGTTACTATTTTTTTTTTTCCTTTTAGCTTCTGAAATTTTAGGATTCTTATCTTAAAGATTTTCTCTACAGCTATAATGCATAAATTCAGGGAAGAGAAAAGGATGTTCACATTCAAGTACCATACTCCAGCAGTTGGGGCTATAAAGCAACACTCAAATATTCAATGTCTGATGAATCCTGAGACCTAGGAACTGAAATAAATTCAATTGATAGAAGAAAAAACAAGCTAAATAAGGAACTTTAAAATGCCATTCACACCACATGTCCTGAACTTTGACTGCTTATTTAGTGGTCTGGTAATAACCTGTCACACCCATTCTGCCACACAGTCCATATTTAAAACTCGAGAAGGACATAAGAGAGAAGAGTTACAGGAAATCCTTCTGCAAGAAAAACAGCACAGGGTTTGTATCTGCCTAGGACAAGGACACTTCGCAACACCATAAAGGGTCCCCCAACTAGCAAGGGAAAAAATGCAGTAATAATTATCTTGGCAGAGTTGCAGTGTTGAGCTGTTTCCAGTACAAATGACATTTTCATAATCATTCAGATAAATGTTTAGGGTTTTTTTTTCAGATGAGAATAATTTTTTTCTGGCTATCTTTTGCTAGTCATAAATTCATTAAGTTTTTCCACAGTCTTCCCTTCTAATTAATGATTTAGGAGAAAAATAAGGGGTTTTACAATTTCCATTTGCAGTGGTTCAATTGGAATAAGGATTTAAGGATTTGCTCTTTGAAGTTGGTTAGAAGGGGGGAACAGGAGGGAAAAAGAAAAGGATTCTCAGGGGATGCTGAACCTCTTTGCCAATGCACCTTGAATTTAACAGGTAGTTTTGGCCAGAGTAGTTAGGGAAAAACCTTTGAAGCTCAGGTGGTGCTTTCACCCTGACTTGCTTTGCTTTCTAAATAATCTTTTCTCTATCTTCTGGCTTGAAAATGAAAGATACTGACTCAAAAGCAATGTTTTCAGTTTGGTTTTTTTCATTTAAGAAATTGGTGAACTAAAAGAAACAAAGATTCAACTGTAGGAGAACAGTTAAAGATTGATGCAAAGTGAATTTTCCTGAGCTGGTGGAAGAAAAATATAAAAGATGGTTTACTTTCCTTATCTTTCTCTCCCTTGGAGCTTCAATTGGGGGGGGGGGGGAGGTGGACACAAA
>VWZY01013391.1:175580-185968 GCA_013399075.1 Chloroceryle aenea | reverse complement strand
TTCCAGCTCTCTCTGTGGCCCTTTTCCTGTCGCTCCTGATCGTGCTATGAGCAGCCGCTGACCCTTGTGGCTCCCTGTAGAAGTGAAGGAAATGTGTCATTTGCCCTCGTCCTCAGACCCTTCCTGTCTGAGGGGACAGTGAAGTCTTTAAGTGTTTTGAAGCTCTAAGCTTGCCCCCGTGGTCAGGTAACAGTGCCTTGAAAATGGCTACTGCTCCTGCAAAGCAGCTTGTGAGGCCCTTCATTATCCTCTCCAGAGACCTGAGGAAGCTGTTTTCATCTGCTGCTCCTTTCTGCCTGTATTCTGGTTTTTCATTCCTTCCACGTTACATGAGACAGTAGGTGGGAATATGCAGCCAGATAATGGTAATTTATTACTGATGGCTCAGTTGTTTAAAAGTCTTTCCAGCTAGTACTATAAACTGAGCATTTCTGTCCTTTTCTTGCCTTTAGTGATCTGAGAATACTACTGAAAGAAGGCAATGCCAGGTCTAAATGTCTTCCAAACATAAAAGGAACATGTACTGAAAGATGTTGTATAGGGAAGTAATTTTACCATATAAGATGCATTAATCACTTATCTGGGTGATAATTATGGGTGTCTTTTCCTTTTTCCTTCCCCACAGTGGGTCTCCTTACCTCCTTGTTTATGTGAGGACTCTGATCTTCTACTTCCAGAATATACAGTAGAAAATTTTGCTCCTTTTTTTTTTGTGTGTGCCTGCTATTCCCTATGTTTGGTTACCTTGGATAAAAGTATCTGGGAGCATCAATTAGCTGTTAACTGTTCTAGAATTATGATCCTGATAAATTCTTAGCCTGATACTTTCCCAGTTATATCAGGGTGTTGTTTTAACCGAACTGGGATGCCGGGGTTGTGTGGTGTGTTAAAATTTGCAAACTAATGTTATGTATATTAATTCTAGGCTTGAGAAGAGGGGATCATGGTAACTTTAATTTCTGGGTCTGTCATAACACAGCTGAAGCCTTTACCTCCTCTGGAGCCTGTACCAAACTACTGCTAGTTTGCTTAAGGGGTCAAGTGGGTCTGTCGCAGTACTACTGCAGGGTAAAGGGATGCATTTGTGGTGTGCTGTACTATGGTGTAGCCTGGGTTTGTCTTTCCTCCCTTGGAAAGAAATCTTCTCCTCCTGCAAAGAAAGGAGGTGGTTGCAAATAAATGCCAGTTTTCCCTAGGAGTAAAATATAAATTTTGTATGGCATGCAGTTTGTTATGGTAGAACTTTCAGTCCTGTCCCTTCGCCTCTCTTGATCAAAATGATGTGAAGCTGCCTCAGGAGTTAGAATCTGGTACCATGTCTACATGGCCTGGGTGAGATGCATGAAGGTGTTTATGCCTTTCTCACCACCTGTACCAGTGCAGAGTGTGAATCACCAAGTTCTAGTTATTCTTACTTAGCAGATAGTTTTGCCAGAACTGTTTGTACTGAATCTGATTTCATCAGGTAGGTGGTTCTGCTGCTGTTGGTATGTGCACAATTAAGTGCATTAACAAGTGCACTCAGTAGTGAGGATCTTGACCTCTAAAGCCATAACACTGTTATTAATATATATCTATAAAAATACCCCAACTACCAGGGAACTTCTTTCAAAAAACATCTCTTCACATCCTGTTTGTCTGTCTTTCTCCCGACCTGAATCACACGGGGTTAATCAGGTAGGTAAGGTGACCCTTTCCTTAGGCAGGCATTTGCAATTGTTTTCCTGGTAGCCTGGTCTGTTAGCTTTCTGCTGCACTGTTCTGGAGGTACCAGCAACTCCCTGGTTTTGTGTCTGGAACTCTGTTTCAAACTCTTTAATTGCATTTCACCTTTTGGGGCATTCTGGAGGAAGGCAGAAGGCACAGCAAGCTGTCTGCTTTCTCTTGGTACTCCATCATCAAGTACATTCAGGCTGGCATTCTTGTGCTTGTTTTCAGGAGTGTTATCACCTTTTAAATCGTGCCTTCTCAAGAAAGCGTTGTGCTGTTGGAAAGGTTCCCAGCTACAGCAGAAGCAAAAAGAGCGTTTGCCATTTGGATTCTATGTTTTTATAGTTCCCCGACAGATAAAAATTATTCTATATTGCACATCACTTAAAGGTGTATATGCAATAAGGTAAGATACAGTGCTCATTGACATGGAGTTTAATTGAATTTGGGTAACCCCACCCTGAACTCGAACATGAACTTCTAGAAGTCACTGTACTGAATTTAGGCCATCATTTTTCACTGGAAACCACTAGGGTGGGCCCTTAAGTGTTGCACATGAAACTCAAGAGAGTACAGAGCGAGCATCTGTGAGCCATGTGCTCCTCTCCATCCCCTCCTAGGTGCTACTTTACAGAGCAGCTGTGTGCAGCAGCTATGGTTTCTGATTTCAAACGCTTGGTGTCCTGAGCCCTGGACAGAGTGGGTCCTGTGGTGATTTATGTATCACAGCATGGAGTCACCACTGAACTTCAGAGGGAAAAATCAAGTGCTGTGTACCCAGGGTCTTTTTTTTAAGGGTCTTTTTATGTGACAGAAATAGGGGAGTTGTCAGCTTTGCTGTGGTCTTGGGGGGGAAACAGCCTAAGGCTGTGCTTCTCCTAAAGCATCAGGATATGCTTTCTGGTCTTGCTATTAGACCCAAACCTTCAGTGCCACAGCAGTTGCCAAGCAGTCTTCCCTATCACATGCTGTGATGCCTCTTCAGCTCTGAATGGTTTGTTTGCAGCTCTGAGTGATGCTTGCTGCTGCGAGTATTACTGCTATGAGTGTAAGCACTGAAAATAGTAATGGAAATATTTCAGGGGAGTGCAGGATCCTCATACAACTTTCACAATAGTAAAGGAAGGATAAAATAGATGCAGTGTTCTGCCTGGTAGCATTCTGTGTAAGTGTTAAATGACAGCATGTATGCAAGGTGACAGACTAGAGCATCTGTGCTGTAAATGCACTGAAATTCAATGTTCTTTCGCATTATTACAGCTCCTCAGATGGCAGAGGGGAAAAATTAATATTCCAGGATGGGTAGTGGTCTGTCAATAGATGTAACCAAACCAGAAATTGTTCTGTGAGCTTTGGCAGTGAATGCTAATAGTGCACAGGCAATTGATAGTCTGTCTCAAAATGGGAGAACTGGCTTTGGATATTCCTTTTATATCTCATGCTGTACCCTGCACCCAGGCAAGAGAGCAACTGAAGATTGGGACTAACAAAAAAAAACCTAAAGAAACACACACCCCCCTCCCCACCCCTGAAACAAACAGAAAACAAACCCAAAAACTCAGGTCACAAAGAGGAACTTGGTGTTAGTGATCTCATCTGGCTTGAACAGTATACTGACTGACGTGGTTATTCTCCAGTTTATGTGCTGGCCAGGGCCTTGAGTCCCAGACTCTGTGTGCTGACTTGCAGCAGCTCAGAACGTGGCTTCAAACCCGAATTCTCAGCATTATTATTGCATTTAGCTGTTACATTTCTGTAGCTGCAGTAGCATGTGCCTGCTTCCTCCCTGGATCTTCATGGACTAGGGATGAGTTCTGGCATGAGATGTCCCCAAGTTGAATAGAGAAGAAAAGTTCCCCAAGTGATGAAAACCTGTTTTTTTTCCTACAGTGTGAAGCACCTCGGGACTGGAGGGTGTGAAATGTGAATGCAGGGAGTAGCAGCCTCCACTCTGCCTGGCACAGGGTTATTAAGAGGATTTTCTCTTTGATGCTGTGATTTTTGGAGGAAGCATTTACTTTGCAAGGAAGGCTCCTCCTCCATTTCTGCCAAGATCTGCAGTCCAGAAGCATGTCCTGGAACAAGCAGAAGTGATTACCTCCTTCAGAAAGAAATAGCTCTTGTGCTCTTAGAGTTGCAGGAGGATGTGATCATGCTTTATATGTGTGGTGAGAGAGCTTGCTTGTGATGAAACAAGGTCAAAACTGTGTGTCCCTCCAAGGCGATGGTCCTTGCTTTTTCTCTTTAGGCTCTTTTTGTTTGCCATTACTCTTAAAAACCCTGCTGTCTTGGGATCTGGTGGGTGGAGATGGAGTGAGGGAGTGTCACTGGGAGCTCCTTGGATTCCTGCTCGATCTATCTAATGCCTATCAGAATTCAGAGCTCTTGGTCCTGTCATCTTCTTCTAGATTCCATGCTGGAGCCTCTTTGAGGATGCCTTGGGTGTGTGTTTTGTTTTGATTTCAACTGCCATGCATTTTTCTTGGGAGAGCTCAGCACCAATCACAGTGGAGTATTATTATTCCTTGGTAACTAAAATTTTTGTCTCTTGCTTGTTGCATCTATGATGTCTGACCTCACGTTTGCTTCAAGTTTTCTACGGTGAAGATAGCACTGTTGAAGCAGACAAATACTGATTGCAGTTAACATGCGACCGAGTCAGTATTTTCCTTCATTCACACTGAGCTTGGATATAGTGGCTTATCTGTATTTTTTATCTAACATGTGCCTAGCATATCGTTAGGATGTTGCTGTCATCGTCCCTGAAAAGATGAGGATTTTTGTTAATGAAACAGAGAAATAAAGATTAGTAATGGGGCTAACAGAACCAGCTGTATGTAAGGAAGGAGGCTTAAAGTTTCTTACTCTTTGTCTATATGCCTAGAAATCTGCACCTTCCATGTAAGACGTTAGAGAACAGCTACCTGTCTAGCTTACTGCCAGCACACTGCTTCATTATGGTCAGAAGATGACATTAATAGAGGAAAAGGCCTTGTCTCTCTTACTTGGATTTTTTTGTGTGCTGGTCGATCTTCTGTGGGGTTTTTTTTTGGTGTGGTGTTTGGGGTTTTTTTGTTTTGTTTTTTTTTTCTGTGTTTTTTAAAACCAGCTCTTGTTGAGCTTTAATTCCTCAGTTCAGAGGAGAACCTCAATGTTTGTGAAGCTGTTCTTCATTCACACACTTGTGAATGTAACAAACAATTCCAGGTTCTTGCAAAAACTGTCTAGAGTTATGGCATTTCATAACTCCAGACTTCTTGAGTTCTGTTAGTGGGATACTTTGTCCATCTGGGATACTTGCACAACGCCCAGGATTTGTAAGTCATTCTTTTTTTACTATCATTGCACTTCTGGTTCCTCTGTTGAAATTGGAAAATGCAAGAAGCTGTTTTGGTATCTACTTTTGTTTATTTTAACAGGTAGATTTGAACTATCAGAGCTGATAAAGTCTTCGTCACATTCTATTCCTCTATTTTTGGTGTAGAGATGAAATGATAGACTGTTGTTCATGCTGGCTTTGAACACAAACTGGTCTTGTTATCTGGGGGGATGTGGAGGGGTGTCAGTGAGAGGAAAGGTGTTTGAACCTGTCAGCAGGGGCAGAAACCATCACTTTGACACTCATTGTAAATGGAGTTTCGAAGCAGAATATGATGTGGAGTAGTACCACAGGCATAAGAATCTAATCAGGCTGTAAGATCTATGTGAAAGTGTGTGCACAGCTCACTTGTGTGCCTTGGAAAATCCTGACTGGTGTTACAAAGAAGGGAGGGTTGTGCTTTAGAACTGCTTCAGAAGGAGCACAGTGTTCTTTTGGAGCCGTGTTGCTAGTGCAGTGTGTTGGAGGGCTGTTATTTTGAGTGGTATTTACTTGTGTGCTTTCATTACCTTGGCAGTTTTGGCCCAACAAAGCCCACATGCAACTGAATTATTAAAAAATATATAAACATGAGAAGGTGGAAACAATTGTTTTTCAGGCTGTGGTTTCTCATTCTCATCCAAGCACAGTTCTTGCCCATACTGTCCTTGGAGGAATGTTCTAGGACAGTCAATGCTGCTGGCTGGAATGCTGGAGGGTTCAGCTGTGTGCTGGCTTCCGTGCCTGGGGAAGATGCTGAGGAAAGGTTTGCTGCTGCCCCTGGTTTTTGAGAGGTTCCAGCTGCCACAGAGTTAGGGATATGCTGCCAGAGTCATTCCAGGTGAAAAGGTTTGTACATGGGCATGAGGCGAGGAAAAGCCTAAACTGGTCTTCCAACTGAAGATCTCTGTTTTGAGGCTTATTTATGTAATGGCAGCTGAAAGACTGATGCTGGCAGCAAATCCACTCAGCTCTTACGGGTGTGCTCGTAATGAGCTGCTTCCCACTGCAAGCCAAACTGCCAGGAGGCAGTAGGGTGATGAGCAGTCACTGGACTTACAAGAAGTCTATGATAAGTGTTGAAAATATGCACGTTCATGTGAGATGAACTTTCATAACTTGCCTGCCCAGAGGAACTGAAGGAACCTTTCAGCTCAGAAGTTAAAGAATCTTTTAAGGCTTATTCCAGGAAAAAAAAAAGAGTAATGGCTCTGTCCCAGCTCTCTAGCCTGACACCTTTTCTTAATTTTTTTTCATCCTCTGCTTTGTCTCCTTCCCCCACGGCACATCTCCATCCTCCCACAAGCATGTGCACAAATGACTGTGTGCATCTGTGAGCTCACCTCCTGCCTGGGACTCACCGAGCTGCCACGCTGCCTGCTCCAGAGCTGTTCAGCTGAGGGAGCGTTTGTCAGTGTTCAGCAGGAATTCACCCCGTGTCTTGGAGAACATCATCTGGCCCAAGATGGCCTGGTGGAAATATGAAGGATAAGTGCAGTAGCTGAGATAATTATTTGCAGGTTGCTTATGTTTTCCAGCTCTGTGGTTTGTGTAGGAGGGTTTTGTGTGTAGCCTTAAAACAGGGAGATTTTAAAATGCTAGGTTTTGACCCTCAATCAATACCAGTTCCCTTAACCTTCTGGATTCTAAAATGGGTCTGTAACTATTTGCATGAATCACAGTTCAGTTTCAGGTAGAAAGACCTGCATCTTTCATGTAGCTAAACAGGAATGTGGGCTGGAGATGCTTTGCATTCAATGGTTTATCATCTGAAAGTAGAAAGAATATTGAAGTTTTAGTCAATCTTATCCTCAGGTCTGAACCAATTCCTTTTTTCCTAGTAAGTAGGTCTGCTGCAACTGAATGACCATATTTTCCAGGGATCTGTGCTTGGGACCTTTGTAATAATGTTTCTTTTTTTTGGCTGTTTTTTTTTTAATTTGCCAGTGCTGCAGCTGACATGTTCAATGTGTTTGCAAGTGGGAAGAGAAGTACTGGAAATGTTTTATTTGCCAGCAGTGCACTGGCTGTCGAATATAGATTTAGGTCTCATTATCTTCCAGATTTTGGTTGCCTTTGGAATTGAGAGCAGTGGAAAGGTATAAATGGCAAGTCAATAACAGCAAGGCACATGGTATTTCAGTACATGTCAAGTTCAAGGGAGCAAGTCTGGAGCTGACTGCTTGGATTTCACTTAGTCCTGTCGGGAATTGATTCTCTATCTTTTTTTGTCATGATGCTTTCCTCAAATGACAGAACCAGCTATGCCAGTGAGTGAGCCAGGGTGGATTTCCAAGGACAGATCTCTGTCATGAGCTTGAGTGGCATTTGGCTGCAGGATGTGGTGTTCTCAATCATTTTTTAATTGGCCTTAAGAGAGTGAAAGCTTGAGACTGCAGTTTCTGTTGTCTGTCCCTTGCAGTCTGTCTGTACTGGAAGGATTGTTATGGGCTATATGAGAATCCTAATGGGGGGGAGATCAAAAGTTTATTTCCCAGGCTAATGCAAAGAAATGCAACCTCTGTAAACAGGAACAAAACAGAGACTCTCTCTAAAGGTGCCATCCTGAGGTGCTCTGTTGCTATATTTGTTTCTGTACAACTTAAAAATGCCTTGACCCAATGAGAGGAAAATTCCTAGTGACAGTGACCCAATCATTCCTACTCTGATAGTTCTCTTCTTGTCTGAGCTCTCCCGAGCTTTCACCCAGAGCTTTGTGCACTGCAAGGCCAGCTCATCCCTCTTCCATCCTATCTCCTTCCTTCTTCATGGCTTTGTCCCCTATATTTCTACTGAACTTAGTTGCTTTCTGTAGCACTTTTCCTGGGTGCAGACTGGGATTGGGTTGGTAACTGGTGTGGGGTGCTCCTGGCTGTGTGCTTACAAGGGATTGTGCAAGGAATTGGTGTGATGGATGAGTAGGACTCACCCGTGTTCTGCTGGAGTTCAGAGACCACTGACAGCAAAGGACATACGGCTGGGGCTGTCCTGACTTCATGATTGAACTGGGTTAAAAGTCAGTGGGAATTGTGAATGTACAAAACTGAAAGGAGGTTGAATAGCTTGTTCCTAAACTTTCTGCCTGGCCACTAGATCTACATGTCACTAGACAGTCTCTTTCCTGTGGTGGGGTATGTAATTTCAGAAGGGGGCAATCAGAGATCAGGGCTTGAAGCAGCCTAATAAAACTGATTTGACTTTTAAGAGTTTTGCAAGTTTGGATGGAAAAGCAGCCACCCTTCATTTGGTTTGTGGGGATTTCTGAGCTTTTCGGTAACAGCTGATGATAGAGGTCCTGCTTTTTGTAATCCAGCCTGGCCTGTAAGGCCCTATTTTAGGAGATCAAACGATACACAAGCTAAACTCTGCCTCAAGATGCTCAATTTCTGTTTGTTTCCAGGCTAGAATCAGTTACAGTTCAGAAGCCAATAACATCTGTGTGAATATTTACAGAGTGTTTTGTTGTCATGCAGGGTTAAAACTATGGAAATGACCTTACTGGCCTCATAGGATTTTTTGCTGGAGTGAAGAGGGCATGTTTTCTTCCATGTAATTTCTGTAGAATGCCCCACCATAAGGTCAGCTCTTGATAGAGTACTAGGCAAGGTCTGTGTGTGCTCTCCCGTGCTGTGAAAGGTTGCCTGGATTTCAGTGGAAGCTGAGGATATCTGGTGAGGCTGTGTAGTGGGTAAATAGAGCTTTAGAAAAGGAGTGTCAGAACGTGCCATCTGGTGAAGGAGGGGGCTGCTCTCCATCCCTGTGCGCTCTTGGCAAGCACAAGATTGATGATGTGGATTCCCATTACCCTGTGAAACGGCTGATGCTGTTTCCTTTTGATTTGCTTGGCTTGTCTTAGTGCTCTAAAAGGTCATTTCAGTTTGGTGTTCATATCACTTTATCACAACTGTGATGCAGTCCTATACGTACACACAGTGGCTGTGGAATGTCGCAGCCATCTGGGCCTCCCCTCAGCTCTGTTTTTAAGTCAGCATCATTCGGGTGTGCTGTCTTGGCTTTTTGGAGAGGAGATTCTAGTGTGGGAGTCAAGCACCCTATCACATGCCGAGTTCTCAGTTTTTACTGGCATGGAAGAGGTCGTTTCCATCTGGTGTGATGCTTCTACTGATCTGTGGACAGCTGCTGCTCGTAGGGCTCACCCTTCGGATGGGTGGCATCCAGAGAGCCAGGGCATGTGCTGCTCAAGGGGAAGTACTCGCTGGGCTCCACCCATGGCAAGGAATCAAAGGTTGTTAGAGGAAAAAAGGGTCTGAAGTAGAAACTCTGGTTTAGTGAGTGTTGAAAGACTTGTCTTTTCCATTTATCTAACCTGGCAGGATCTTCAGATGGGTAGTAACTGCAAAAGGTGTCAGAGTTCCTGGATGTGCAAGGGTCTTACTTCTGGAAAATACCTTCTTGGTTTCCCTCTACTCAGCTGATGCTTGCTTGAGGTGGATGAACTGTCCTTCAGGGAAGGTGTTATCTGCCCTGGGCTGGATTGTATTTAGTAGCAGGGAGAGCCCTCAAAGCTTCCCAGGCTTCCTACAGATAAATATTCCAAAATTTGGATTAGATTCATGCAGTGCAAAATTGAGATTAAACTGAGGTTTGGGGTTGAATCAGTGGTAGATTTTGAGCTTACTGGAATCAATGCTGAGGCTTTAAAAGCTGCTTGTTAGGCTTCTGCTGTGAGTGACAGCTCTTACTTCAGCTGTAGTGTTTCAGCCAAATGGTGAGAAACTGAGGAGGAAAGGGAAAATCAGCAAAAGGCTGCCTGCCCTTTGTGGAGCTCAAGTTAAAATCTGAAGCAAAAAATTGAAATAAAAGGATGTGACCCTGAACGTCTGAGAATCTGGAGTCTGGATTGCAAGTTTTAATGATTAACATGGCCATACTGGGAACTAGAGTTACTCTGGGAGTGCATCTGCTTGAAACGTGAGGTTCTTGAGGTCTCCTTTAAGAGAAAATGACAGGAGACCTAATTTTGCCTTAATTGCACCAGAAAGGTGTGCTGCCCTTCAGCAAGACTGGGGCAAAGAGGAACCTGTTGAAATTCCACACAGCTAAGTGTAGAGTCCTACACCTGGGAAGGAACACCACCACACACGGGTGCAGCAGAGGGGTGACGAGCTGGGAAGCAGCTCTGTGGAGAAGGATGTTGGAGTCTTGGTGGACAACAAGTTCTCCATGGGACAGCAATGGGCCCTTGTGACCAGGAAGGCCACTGGTGTCCCGGGGTGCATAAAGAAGAGAGTGGGCAGCAGGTCAAGGGAGGTTCTCCTTCCCCTCTGCCCTTCACTGGTGAGACCACATCTGGAGTGTT
>VWZY01013391.1:142556-175370 GCA_013399075.1 Chloroceryle aenea | reverse complement strand
GCTCTTGTCAGTTGTGCCCTGGGATATGAGAAGGGGCAATGGGCACAAACTGGAACCCAGGAAGTTCCACCTTAACATGGGGAAAAGCTTCTTCCCTGTTCCAGTGACAGAGCCTGGCCCAGGCTGCCCAGAGAGGCTGTGGAGTCTCCTGCTATGGAGACTTCCCAGCCCCCCCTGGCTCTGTTCCTGTGTGGGCTGCCCTGGGTGACCCTGCTCTGGCAGGGGGGTTGGACTCCAGGATCTCCAGAGGTCCCTTCCACCCCCCACGATTTCATGATTCTAAGAAAATGTTAGCTGAGAAGTACCAATATAAAGCTTCTTGGTGTGTGATGGAGACTGTACCTACTGGAGCAGGCTGTGCTGCTATCAGTTCATTGATGGATTCAGGGATTCTCATTTGTTTTGATTCTTTTGCACACTTAAATATGAGTGGGATTGAAAAACCTTTTGGAACAGATTTGTTGTGAGGACAATGAAAGGGCAGCTCTTTTCAGGCAGCTTGGCTTTTTGTTTGTTGCTGGATAACAGTGGGGCTCAAGTGAGCAGCACAGAGAAAGGAGATTTTGGTGTTTCAGTGTTTCTAGTCCAGCCTGGACTGGGTGGAGGGGATGTATCTGCACTTCAGTAACAAGGGAACTGGCTTAAGGTTTTAGGTGAATGCTCAAGTCGGGTTTCTCAGACAGATCAGCATTGTTAGCCATAGTAACAGCCCCCTTACCCTCCAGCTAGAGGAACAGTACCTAGAGTGACACTTGATATAAATTGTTCCACACCGAGGGGAGGCATAGCTCGGTTTTGGACACCAGACTCTGTATTTTTATTATTGGGTTTTCACACTCATGTTTCCTTAGGAGGTAATGTAAACATGATTTGATCAATGCTTAATTTATTGCCCTAGAAATAGCACTGGAGATCTGGCACTGAATCAAATGTGAGTGGAGGGCCAGTGTTTTTATGCTTAACATGAGTGGAATCATACTTACATATATAAAACTACTGGGAGAGGAGGGCTGGAGTTTCCATTAGCCAGCTTGATGATATTTTTAAGAAGCTGTGTCTGGCAGATCCATTAGCTGCTGCTGGAGCTTTCAGGAACCCTTAGTAGGACTGTTAAAACATCCCAGCGCTCCGAGCCCCGAGCGCCCAGCGTAAGGAATTGGAGTTCCTTTGCTGTAAGGAATAATTCATCCCTATCATCGTGCTGAGGGGAAAGTGGGAATAGCTGTAACAGCATGAAAGGCTGTCTGGAGATCTGTGTTCCTCACCCTCCTGGATTCAGTCAGGGCTGTTGATGGGGGGGTGTAAATGGGATGGGCTGCAAACTGGTAACTCTCCAGAATGTCACTGAGTCCTTCAGCTTCCAAAGGATAAGGCTGCTAGTGCCAAGTCAAATGTGAGTAGGACACATGTAACTATATTAGCATTACTTAGGAACTGATTAAAGTGTTCCTGTGTGTCTCAAGCTTCTGAAAACCTTGAGATAGGGCTTCTTTGCAGCTCATTTTTTTTTCACAGACCACTTGTCAGTACAGAAACACTTCAGCACCAGCATCTGAATCTGAGGGCAGCTGGCATTAACTCACGTGGTCATTTCCAGATCTAGGGCACGAGATTTGATTGCATCCCTCTTGTTGCAGTCATTGGCTACTCATTAACAAGTGATGCAGTGCAAATGTCTGATGGGTAAAGGGAGCCAAGCCAGTAAATCAGCTTGGGATCTGGCCCTCAGACACTTGGAGTGATTAGTTGTGTCCAAGGGGTATATTTTCATGGAAGCTGATCTTACAGAAACATAAAATGATGTGAACTATTGCATTAAGAGGAGGCATGTGTCCAACATGAAGCTCTGAATGTGAGTTATGTGCAGTTCTAAGCATTAAAGAGTTGGATTCTGGTATGAGATCTATATGTGGAGTTCATCCTGATCCGGATGGGAGGTTGAGACTTACTCATTACTTTGTATTACTTTGAAGTAGTTTTTGTGGAAATCATTATATAATTAGTTCTCGGCCAAATATATGAAGAGTGAAGAGCTTGATTTTTATCTCCCAGGCAGGAATCTTCTCTGCATGGTGTGTACTTGGCAGGTAGTTGAACACCAGCCAGAAGGAACAGGGATGGAATTCAGTGCTCGGGTAGCAATCTGTAGCTTGTCTAGATTGTGTCCTGTGTGTTCCCCAGCTCTCCAGTTGGTGACTTTCTCATGTGTTTGTTACTTGGTGAAACAAATGTGAAAACTTTTGGATCCCCAAATTCCATCATATTCCTTGACAGTCAGCCCGGGGAGCCCTGACCAGCAAAGACACTCGTGTGTGTTGTGGGAGATCCATATGTGGCTGCTTAAGCCAGGGTGAGGCTTTAATGGCAAGTACTGGTATTCCAGGAAGAATTTGGCAGTGTATGTTTGAAGTGCATACTTGAGCTGGAAACAAAAGGGGAGTGAATTGATTCAAGCTGAAGCTAAAAAGATGCTTGCTGGTTTTCCTTATCTGACCTGAAAGCTGGGTCGTTCTAGAGTAATCCACCTTTGAAGTCTGCAGCAAAAAGTTTACTGAAAAACTTCAATGCCAAGAAATATAATGATCAGTTCTGAGCTAGTGATGAGCAGACTGCCTGGGCTGCTGCTGTACAGTCTGAAGGGGCAGGTTTGGCATTACACAATTATTTTATCAGTTATTTACCAGTGTATGTCTCTGCTGGTGTGACCCAGCTGCCGCAGGCTAGTTCATAGTTTCTAGGTGCATCCTTAATAACAATTCAGCATGTACCTTTGAGCAAAGTGAGCTGTAATCATAAAATGTCTAGTCAAAACTAACAGATACAGCTCAAAGGTCTCAGCTATGACAGCGGCAGACTAAACTGCATGGCTGTCATGAGTAGATGGCTGAAGTCCTTTCTGTCAGACCTTACTGAAATTTGTCTGGTTTTGAGAGGCTTATGTGCTTTCACATCAGTAATGGGATGTCAAGGAGAAGAATTCACTAAAATGAGCAGGTTTCAAATCTTCAGTGTATTTTCTTGGTAAAGAAATCAGTTTGGGGGGAGGGAAGGAATCGCTTGTTTCTGCTGATGGCACTTGCTGTAGTGATGAGAAGGATGTTGGATCTTAGAGGAGCTACCCTGCTTTCCCTGGGCTGTACCACCCATTCGGGAGGGTAGTTTCTGTGTGGAGAATCACTGCACTATCTTCCAGATTTCCTTACTGCCCTTAAATGTCGTGTCAGTTGTCAAACTCGTGTGTTACACTTCAGCTGAGCTACTTCTGTTTTATTTGGCTTAGGGAAGGGTTTCTCCTGTGATGAAGTCATTCAGAATACTGATCCTTAGAGATGAAAGAACCTGGCATGTCTCAGTAGGGCCATGCTTACAAGGTGCATTTGCTGTGCCTGCTGATTGAAGGGAAGGAACAGGGAACCATCCTCTGAGCCAGTGGAGCTGACCATCTCCAGGCTGTGAGAGGAACACCACCAGAGCTGAAGGACCACATCTCTTGTTCCAGGAGGCTGTGGAAAGCACTAACAGCTGCCTCTTATCTCCCAAGCAAACATTCTGAAGCACTTGAGGCTTAATATTTATGCTACTGGACAGTTTGTTTAGTCAATGGACCTTCTCTGATTCCTTTTTTCTTTCTAAAAGAAGCGGGAGTGAGCACCATGTATGTGCCTTAGTCTAAATAGGGAACACATGACTTCATGGCAGGATTAGTAATGCCTCGCGCTGCGCCGAGCGGTTCGAGGAAATACTGATGTGTGCACAACAAAGTAAACATCAGTTAAAGGGGAAAACCAAGCTGCTTAATCTTACTTAATTTCTGCATGGAAAACATCAAGAAAAGACTCTAAGTGTGCAACTGTTGGTATTAAGGGTAATAACCTTCTGAGAAGGGTGGGCTAGCTTGTCAGCATCATCTTCACTGGGTTCTGAGAAGCTGTAGGACTGAGATGAAAAATAGTTCTGTGGAAATCAAAATGTTTACAAGGATTAGTCCACTTCCAAACAGCCTTTTTCCAGGACAGGAGTCACAACCACCCAGCACCAGGGTGAGATGGGGAGATTCAGTAGGTAGGTGAGGTGTGGGGTGGAGAAACCAGGCTGGGCAGCTGGCTTACGACACACAGCTTCAAACTTGGGGAATTCCTGGGGATGAAAACAGCTTGGATTTGGGAAAGTAGTATGGGAAATACTACACAGGCTTGCCTTTTTCGTACTTAAGGACTCATGACCTCACTTGTGGGTGTGGTGAAAAGTTTTTCTAGCTACCTGTCACTCCTGGCCAAGACGTCCCCTTTGTGGTACCCTTCACCCTCTGCTTCTTCAGCTGGCTTGAGACTGTTTCATCAGCTCCAGCAGCTTTTCTTTTTTTAAAAAAGCCCAAACCCTATCATTTTGTGCGAGATCTTTGGGCTGAAGGATGATTTCAGCTGTGCTCAGGTGCTTCATGTACGATTTCGTGTGGGTCTGTATTACTTAATGATGGCTTCCAGTTCCCTTCATTTGCTAAAGCAAGCTGTAGCACTGAAATATCTAGAAGAACAAGGAAGAATGGGAAGAATTGTCTTCTGGCAGAAGTCCTCCAGGGCTTTCAGATGTCCTGTTAGTACCTAGCTCTACTGAAATCAGTCAGAACTCTCTGGAACCTGTGAAAGTGGAGTATTTTAACTCCTTCATGAACTGGTCCAGGCTGCCCAGAGCAGTAGTGGAGTTGCCATCCAGGGAGGGATTTAGAAGCCCTCCCTGGGAGGGAGCTGTGGTGCTGAGGGACATGGTTTAGTGGTGACCTGGCAGTGCTGTGTTAATGGTCAGACCTGATGACCATGAAGGTTGCCTCCAGCCAGAAAGATTGGATGACAGCTTGTGGCAGGGGCTATCCAGATGGTTCAGGTACCTGTATATCTGCAGCACTTTGTGGATTTTGAAGATGAAGGGAACTAAGGATAGGAATGAATAGGGTGAAGGTCAGACCTCTACCTCTTGTGGAGTCACCTTAGAACAAATTACAGGCTTGAGCAGGGCATTCCCAGTGTTTTGAGATACACAGACAGTTAAATACAAGAATTCCTGAAGGCTGTTGCTCCTTGGACAGCTGTTGCTACTTTAGCTGAGGTATCAGTACAAGAGGATAGATATTTGGGAGTAAGGAAGTCTAGATGAAAATGGTAAATGAGTGTCTACCCAAACAGTACATACTGTTTTTCCTTGAAATCACAAAACACAAGTGGTGTGATCAGGGTGTGCTGGGAGCAGGGCAGTGTGCAGCACAGCTTGGGCAGGGAGGAAGCAGGCAGGTGGTTTCACGGGTACCTGGGTGATGTGCCAGAGACTAGAAGGTAGCTTGCTATGGTCAGTGTGACTAACTCAGCTGTGGAGATATCCCCTCTTTAGGTTTTCATAAACGTGGTTTCATTTGTGCTCTCCCAGCTGAGCTGAAGCAGAGCCCACTGCTTCCAAGTGGTGCTGGGAGTGGGAGAAGGCAGAGTCGGAGCCTGCCTTAGTTCCAGGTCTGAAACAGCTGACAGTGTTGTATGAACCATTGCTTGGTGTCAGCAAATGACCCAAAAACTGACGGGGGGAAGAGCTTGTCTCATCAGGCACTCCTGTTTTCAGTGTGCTCTCAAGTGTTCTGTCATTGTGGTTATGGGTTTTGGTTTCGTTTTGTGGGGTTTTGTGTGTTTGTTTGCTTTGGTGGTGTCTTGTTGTGTGTTTTTGTTGTGTTTTTTTTCTTTAATCCGGGCTTCACAGAGAATTTGCCTTGCACAAAGCATTTCCAGACTCTAGCTCCGCTGGGTGCTCTAAGTTGAAGCTCCTTTCCATAACTCTTGTTACTAAAAAGCAATAAACATTAAGACCAGCTGAAGAAGCTGTTTTTAAAAAGAAAAAAAAACCTCAACTCTTCCTTGTTAAAAGCGTTTATGGAATGGTTAAAACTCCTCTCAAGTCCTAAATATAATACGTTGATGGTGCATTTTAGGTTACTTCAATGCTGTAAATTAGAACTGATCACTGAAGAGAAAGCAGTGAGATAAAGTCTGGGAAAGTCTGTGTTCCATTCCGTGGCTGTAATGTAGATGCCTCCAGAGAGACCGGGAGGTGTTTTAGTGTTTGTCACTTTGTGACGAGTGTTGGAAACTCCCTGCAGAGCCTGTGTAGTTAGAGGCATTGCTCATCCTCTTGTGCATCCCTTGCCTTTATAGGGGTGGGTTTTATGCTTATGCTGTTGTGTTTAGGAATTCACAATGCTGTGGCTTTGTCTGGGGTGGCTGGCAGTGCTTAGAAGGAAGCGGAGGAAATTACACAGCACTAGAAAAGTGGAGTCAAAATGCTGAAGTCCAGTTCCTTGTAGTACCCAGGTCCCAGACACCCCAGGGCTTTTCAAGTACAAAAAAGATGGTGTTTTTTCAGCGAGTTCTGACTGTTGTCTACCTGTTCATAGTGCATTCTGCAGACTCCGTGCAAAGCTCTTGAGTAGTCAGGCTCTCTTGGAGCCCTGACTGCTGGGGAGCTGAGCTGCCCTCCTGCATTCAGAGGTGTGCTGAAGGGTCCTCTCAAGCCCCAGGAGCTGGTGTGCCGTGGGGCTGTGGCTGTAGCACAGCTCTGAGGCAAGTGCTGCTGTGTGGTGCTGTTGCTCAGGGCTTTGCTTTGTTTTTTGTGGTGAGAAGCCTGTCCAAGTCTCACGATTGGTACTGCACATTAGGGCAGCTTTTCACTCTTTGTTTCTCAAGCACACAGTTCTACTTCATTTTTCTAGTTTTTGGGAGCTTTTATGATCTTTAAAGATTATTTGGTGGCCTGTGTGAGTGCAAATGCCATTCCTCCCCTTACACTTGGCAATGGTGCCATTCTTACACAAGCAATACTAGTACTACACCTGTAGACTGCATGCAGTGTCAGTCTTTCTGCTGTGCTTTACAGGTACTGGTATCACCTAGAAGTAAAGTATGGTCAAACAAGCTTTGTTTCCTTCCTTTAAAGCAAAATGTTTGGTTAATCTTTGATGTTTGTAATGTGAACATTAAAGCTCTTCAGTGAAAATGAGAACTGAGCTTTGAATCAGGTGTATCTATATGTAGTGCCCACCTCCTCTTTCTTCTGTTGGTGACTCTTGCTTACCTGTTCCAAGTACTTCAGGTTGTTATGCCACCTCTGTTCCTGTGCTGTTAGGGGTGAGTGAGCTCCTTGCATGCCTTGGCAGATAGCAGCAAAGTTTTATGAAGAAAAGACAGCATTTGACAGTGCAAAAGGAGACAAAACAAAGAGATGCTGTTGATCAAAGAGGTCTTGTACAGTTTCAAAGACAAAGAGACAAATGTTGGGTTTGCTCCAGAATAAAAATATCTCCCAGCAATATGAGAAGAGCTCTGTTCTTTTCCCCACCTTCCCAAGTCATTCAGTATCCAAGAGTGCTGAAAGCACCAAACACTTTTTCCATAGCGGGCTCAGGAGCTTTGCCTGACCCCACTGCCCTTGCTTCTGGATGGTTTGCCTTCGCTCCCTTTGCTCTCAGAACATCCCTAACCATTGCCTTGTTCAGAATGTTAAGTTGGCTGTCTAAATTGCAGCTAAATCTAAAACATAGCTGATGATCTGGACAGATGCAAGCTGTGTGGGATTCTTGCCAGCAATATCTTTGCTTTTGTCTTCATAAAAAGTAGTCCTGGGAGATGTAGGCTTGCAACCAATAAGTCTGACAAAGACATGTGATTTTTATTCACTTAAAAAAACCCCAAACAACAACCCCAAAACCCCCCCAAAACTTATTTTTTATAGTCAGCCAACTTCATGAGTTATTCCAGGCCGTGGGGTGTTGCTTGTTGATCAGATGCACAGCATGATAATGTTCTGAAGAACATGGCTCATTTCTGGCCCCTGCAGATAGAGCATAATTGGATGCAAGTGCCTGAAATTGTGTGGTGTCTGCTGTGGGCAATCCCCCTCTGGGCCTGGCCTGCTGGGGGGGTGTGAGTGCCCACGCTGGGAGCAGGCTCTGGGGATTGAATGCTCCTGACCTTGGTTTGGGAGAGGTGAGACTGTCAGCAGGAAAAGTTGCTTGGTGCCTTATTGGCAGGAACTTTTACATTGTTCATCACTGGTTAAGAAAATGAAGAGTATAAAATTCTCGGGTGTTTCCTCTCACCAACCTGTGTTGAGTATGTGACTGATTTGAGGCTCCTGAGCAATCTTAAAGGATTCAACATGGTAATGTTAACTTGGAGAAAGTGTGGCTGTTGTATGAGACTTAAATGACTTGAGGTTCAGTTATTTTATGTGTATTTCCCCCGGGTTTGTGGGTGTGCAGTTTTTCCTCTGCCTCAGTTTCCTGCTGGCAGAACTGGTAAAAGCATTTAATAATTGCAACAAATTAAATGCTGTAGCTTGTAAACCTTACTTTAATAGGGGCTGTGTGATGGATTAACACAAATGGAACTGTGTGTAATCCTTGTATTGTTGGGCCAAATTTAATTGTAATCTAGTAGTCAGACAGTGAAGCTGGTATGTGAGATGCAGCTTGTTAAGGCAGAGCAATGGATGGGCTAATGAACAGCCTTGGCAGAGAGGTCACTGAACATTCTGTGGAAACAATGCTATAGATCCTGGGGCTCTGGCATGAAAAGGAAGGGAAGGCAGGTGATACTGAGATAGGAATTTAAGGTGGCAAAAAGTGTTTCTTTTCAAGCAAGGTGGGAGTTGAGTAGGGTGAGAATAGGCAAGAAGAGGAGGTGCATTCACCATCAGCCCACTCCAGCACTTGCCTGGAGAGGACAAGGTGATGAAGTTCCTTCTAAATATGGATAACATTGTTTTTCTTTTTTTTTCTTCCTGTGTGCCAAAGCCCTGTACAAACAGCCTCATCACTAGCTTTCTCCTCAGTGACTCTCATGACCCATGCTGTCCCTCAAGGCTTGATTTTTATTTTTATTTTTTCCATACAGACAATGAAGAAACTTCTGAGTGCGATTAATCTGTGTTTAACAACTGTTTTCCTCGCCTTCCTTTACCTTACAAGGTAAACATGTCTAAGCAGGATTAGGAGGAATTTGTTTTATGGACAGATGGGCTCTAAAGCTGCCATCTACCTAAGAAGGGTGCACTCAATGTCCCAGAAGGCTGATGTTAAAATGACATACTCAGTAGACCAAGGAGTCGTCTGACAACATCTGTGTTTATGTAATCCTTCAGTCTCTCTGCAGTAGTCTTGCTGTCCCACGATAACAGATTGTTCTTCCTTTTCATCATCTTCATGAGGCATCTTGCCTGTTCTGCCTGCGTGGTACCTGAGGACTGGCTGATGTTTCTGCCTGTGCCTGAGGCAGACTTTGGCTCGCTCGGTCAGGACTGGGCCTGCACGACTGCAGTCAGAGCTGCTGTGGCTGGCTCCGAGCACAGGCACGGCTGGCAAGAAACCGGCTCACTGAGGATGGAGACAGAGCTGTGTTGTTGGCCAGCAGTCACTGAGGATAGGAGGGGTACTTAACATTATTCTGGAGGTCCCTTCATCAGCTGGAGGAGCAGTTAATGTACTGAGATAGAACAAGGTTAGTACTTGTCTTTTGTGTCATTTATCAGGTCAGTGGCAGAGTAGGGAAGAGTCCTCTCTAGAGCTAGATCTAGGTTCTCCCTGGTATTTCTACTCATTTCCCCATCAACACTAGACTGTTGTTGACCCTGCTGTCTCCCAGCTAGAGCTCTCTGGTCATCTGACCCTGACAGCAAAAAGGGCCTGGAGTTGTAGGATGGAGCTCCAAGCTAAAAAGCTTGGTAAGCTGTGCTGCCTTGAGCTCTCTCTCTGAACATCACCTGCCTTTCAGATGGGGAGCTAAAGGCTCCATGAAGACTTTTTTTTTCTCAGCTGCATCATTGTCTTAAACCATTCCAAAGCCTCACTCTTGTTTTTAAAGCTTACAGTCTGCCCGAAGTGCTGCAGTGTTGCACTTCTTGTGAAGCTACACCAAGGTTTTATAGCACTTCTGCATTACTTCCCCAGTTGCTGCCTCACAGTGCCAACCACCAGGCCAGGTAATGCATATGCCTGGTGCCAGCCCTCCTGGCTATAACATGTCTGTATTTCTACCTCCTCCCTTCTTCATTTCCTCCTTTTTAAGGCCAGTAGTATTTGGATGGTAATTCTACCCCCAAGGCTTGTATAAATTCATTAAAGGCCTTGCCTTTTGAAGTGGAATTAGTACTTTGTTAAAGCTGTTTGTGTTCTGGGTCATGAACCATCTAATCGGAGGGCTGTGTACATCTGGGCTGTGCTAATGAAAGCTGCCTGCCCTGGAGCGCAGAGGCAGCAGCTCAATGCACAGAGCAGCTCTAAGTTCTGTGCTGGATGCTGATTGCCATCAGACAATCCTCCAGAGGAGGAGCACGTGTCTGCCTGTAGAGTAACTTCTGTACCTCTGTATCCTCACCGTGAAACCTCCAAACCTCCTTGAGGCTTGTTCCCTAAGGTTTTTTTCCTCCTAAGATAGAAGTTCGATAGGGTCTCTAGTTCCTTGACAGAAGTTTGTGTTATAATAAATCCCCCAATGAGGGATGGAAGCTGCATCTTCCACTGCTGTAGATCTTAGCCAGTTCCAAAAGCTGTATCCCTGGCTCCTGAGTGCATTCAGTAGGGGCTACAGTGTGGGGTTTCTGCTTCTTAAGTACGTGCTGCTTCTTTCCAAGCTGGTGTTCCCTATTAATGCAAAAATACAGCTGAAATTGAAGTTGCCTGTCTGTAGCTCTGATTCTGTGTTTTCCTGCTGAACTGTGGTCAGAAGTGAAGTGGGAACACCACAGCTAGAAATACAGGGTTGCTCCAGGTGCATCGGTTTGTTGTTTCCAGTGTTCATGTCTGTTCTCAAGCTCTGAAGCTTTCTAAGGAACCTCACGGTTAAGCTGGGCTCCTTAAAAGCCTTGGCACCAAAGGTTTCTCTCAATTGTACAACTTGTTATGGACTCAAAAATGGCTGGGTAATATAATGAGTGTAGGATTATAGAATAACTTCCCAAATTATTCCGAATCCTGTGAAGTATATACTTGATGCTCAAAAGGAAGCTCTGGATGATTTTCTGAAAATCAACTTAAACTCTTGTATGGGCCACTTCAGTGTGCAAGTTCAGGCATATCTCCATCACTAGCACAGACCCTGGGGTTTTCACCAGCACATCTGATGTGCTTGCTTCAGGACAGACCGTGCTGTAACATAACACATAAATAGGCAGTGGGAGTAAGGACTCGTTAGATGACACTTGTGTCACTTATGCTAACTTGAGCTAAACGGGTGCTTCAAATGGAAATGTATCTGATTTTTTTTTTTAAGTTTGAACTGTGCAAAATATAGTTAGAGGAGTTTAGGGCAAAATATTTCTATGCAAGCTGTACTTGAGATGTTTTCTGTCTGTGGCAGTACTCCCAGCTCTGCAGTAGGCTTTTACATATGAGGCATGCAGGGAACAGTATTGGCATGTGCACTGTGTGTATATCCCCTCGAAATAGCCTAATTAATCCATTACTTTAGGGGAATGACTTACAGATGGCATTCTTGTGGTAATATAGCTTGCACAAGGCAGAAGATGTCTTGATGAAGTCCATCTGAGCTTTTGTCCCTTGTAGCAAAGCTGTTAGTGGGACACTGGTAGCTGAATGTTCAGGTCCCGAGCATTCAAAGGCAGCTGATTTGTGAGAAGTGTAGAATTTCTGGAGGGAAAGAGAAAGAGGAGAAAAGATGTCTCTTGGGAGTGGTGTTCAGATATGAAAGCAGTAAAGGAATTGGTTGCTCAGGCAAACCCGATTTCCTGGCTCTCGATGCCTTGGTGAAGTGTTTGAGTTGTACAAATGAGTAACTTTTTTATGGTTTACTCCTGAGCTAAAATTAAAATCCTTTGGGATCAGTCTGTTCTTAATAAACATCTTGGGCTTTAAAAAAGTACTTCTGGGATTATTGCTCTTTAAACTTTAGGCAACCTGACTTCAGTGTACTGCCTTGTTTGGCTTCAGCTCCTAAAACCAGTAGAGCAGATTGATGTTTCAAAGAAAAAGAGTTGTCCACAGCTACTCCCACAGCTTGGCAATGATCTGCAAATGGTTCTGGTTGGCCTGGCCTGCATGGAAAAAAATTATCCAGGTCTAGTTGTCAACAGCAAAATCTACTATTCAAAACAGAGGCATCTTAAGTCCCTATATGGTGTGAGTCTTGGCAGTATTTTGCTTTGAGTAAATACAAATCAACTAGGAGGGGTTTTTTTCCCCTTCCTCAGCATCTCTTTTGGCAGAGCCTCCATCTGTGGTTAGCGTTGGAGAGGCTGGCTGCTGTTCCAAGCTGAAAAGAATGCCCACCGTGGTTATGGTGAATAGCTCTATTCACAAGTCATCTTGCCCTCCCCCTTCCTCCCTCCAGCAACTCGCTCGAGGTCTCCAGGATACTTGGGCAACCTTGGGTATACCATACCGAGTGGTGTGGAGAAGAGCATGGTACAGCCTGTCCTGACCGGTGGAAGCGGCACGTAGCTGCTGCTCATGAAGCAAGGCAGAAAAGAGTTCAGACATCTCATTCTTTGATCCTTCTTGAGCACAACCCTGCTAGTCGCCTTCTCCAAGGTCCCATTCTTTCCACTTACACAGCCCCTTGGCTCCATGTTCTGCACCAGCAGGCTGCTTGTCCATGTCAGGAAAAGTCGCATCCCCTTCTTTGGATGCAGAGCCAATAACGGGGCGGCCGAAGGAAGCTCTTGCTGTGTGCTTCCTGTTGCCTTGCTTGGCACAGTGAGGGCTGTCGATCCTGGATTGGGAAGGGACTTCCCGAAGGATTTGTATATTGAAAAGGATTCTTTCATTTTTCACTGTCGTGAAATCAGTGTTGGAAAACTTGGCAAACTCACAAGTTACTCTGTTTTTATTTTACTAGCAGAGTAGAAAATGTGGGATGTAGGAGGGAAAGCAAAAAGGTGGGAGAGGATATACAGGAGGAGAAAAAAAAAATTAAGAGGTAAACATGAGGTGAAACTTCCTGAAACTAACTAGAATTATGTAAGTAAATGACAGTCACAAAAAGAATGATTTTCATGGCTTTCATTTTTCTGGCCAGCTTTTTCCCACTGGTGGATCAGTATCGTCTGGCCCCACGGAGGCCGTGTCCAGTCGGCTGCTTCTCCCCATTCATCCTGTGCTGCTGTGTTCTCCTCCTGATCCACCAAGCAGTGTAAATTTGTATCAGGAAGTAGCTTGCCTAGCCTTGTTGAGGGAGCACTGCCATATGCCTAACAGGACACAGTCCTTTGTCTTAGTCCTCATGATGCTGAGAGAAATGTATCCATACAACCAACCTACTGGACAGATGCATTGTGGGTCAACTGGTGTAAGGTTGTGGCATTTAACCCTTGATGTAGCAGGCTGTAGGTGAAGTAGATTTGATTTTACTGATAACTAAAGGCTGCACTTGTTACCTGTAACTTTCCTATCACAATAATGCTGTTTACAGCATGTCCTGCATGTGGAAAAATATCCACAGATCCCTTGCTTCAGATCAGGGTATTGTCTAGTCCGGCATGAACTGAAGCTGTGAGAGGGTTTTGGTGTGAAGAACTGTCAATAGAAATGATAATAAGCCTTCAGGATGTTGCAGTGAGGATGCCAGTTACACATTTTCTTGCTAGGTACAAGAAGTGTTCTCTATTAGAAGCTTGGATTGGGCTTTTTCTGTTTCACTGAATGAGCTGCACTGATGTTTTTTTAGGATTATATAGGCTTCCAGAGGTAGTTCCAGTCAGATGACTGCATGTCAGCTGGAAAATGTGATCTGAAGAGATGTCAGGTGACTAGAGACTGTTTGCTTTTCATATAGAGTTCTGATTTCATAGCTGGAGAAAGTCATAGCACTTGAAGTTCCAACTTCTTCTTGGCCTACTACCTAACTCAGCAGGGTCCTGCTGAAACCAGCTAGTTAAGATGCTGGGATCTACCTTTTCATGAGTAAAACTCCTCCAAGTGGAATGGAGGCTAAAGATAGAAAATAGGTTGAGTTGGTCCCCACCTCCCTGCTTAGCCCTGGGGTTGCTTCCTTTGCCTGTCTGGAAAAAGTCCCTTTGTAGTCAGACCCACTGCACTTAGTTTAGCTGCCCAGGGCAGCTTCTTGCTCTTCCTTCAGAATAGAGCTCTGGTGCACAAGCAGTCCCAGGTTCAGTGCTCGGTATTTCACTGGGTGACACTGTGTACTGTTGCAGAGAATCCCTTCATGTAGGCATTAACCTAAACTTGATCCACACCTAAGTTCTCCCCGTGAGACAGCTGGACTGCACCAGGAAGCAGGTGGGAGCAGCACTGAAAGGGGTGGACTCATGGGTCTGATGCTATACGCTGGGGAGTGCTGTAGCCTGCACTTCAGTGACCTGAACCACTCTGAGTTCTTTACTTGCACTTTGTGGATTTCTTTGTCTGGTTTCGGGGCACACAAAACCCTGTCACAATATCATTAGAGTACTAGTGGTACTTCAGTGGAAGTGGCTTGTTTCTGTGCTACACAGCTTGTGTTACAACAGAAAATTGTTTTAAACAAATCCAGAGAGATGTAGTAATTCACTAGTAGCACTGGGTCTTTCTAGGACAATGGAATCAGGGACCAAAGTTACATTATTTTTCTAAAAGCAATCGTGAGATGGTTCTTGGCAGAGCACCAGTTATACTTTCTCTAAGAAAAGCCCAGAGCCCCTCTTGGAGACTGAAATGCTGGGTTTTAATGACATCTTAAATAGGTACCCATATGTGAGGAAACCCTTTGAGATTTTGTCATTGATGTTTGTGCTAAAGTCCTAATCCACTGAGGGATACTGAACACTCAGATAATAATAGCTGGCTTTTAAGTTGTGTCTTTCTGTTTGGAACTATTGCATAGCTTAAATCCATCACTAATTGTGAGTGTTTATACACTTATTCTCCCCATTGTCTTTGTCCCTCCTTCAATTTTTCCCAGTTCCAGGAGGATCTGTAAGTGCTGAGCATCTCTGAAACTCATCTGGTGATCCAGGCCATAGTCCTTTTTCTTACAGCCAGTTGGCTGCCATAGAAGAGTTGGGTGGTAATAACTAGAGAGCCAGGAATGCTTACTTCAGATGAATGGCTTGCCTGAGAAGCCTACGAGCAATTTACTTGGGAAATTTCTTAAGTAGTCACTGGGAGAAGTGAATTTGCTGTGAGAACTGCTATTAGGATAAGCTTGGATTGCTTGGATACTTTGTGAAGTAGTCACAGAATGACCCCTGAAGGCAACTGCTTATTTAAATCAATAGGAAAGAGCTGGGCTGCAGGATACATCGAATGACGATGTTGTTGCGCTCGTGAGGCCAGATGTGAGATGCACAAATACATGCTCTCAGCAGGGACCTTGGACTAGATGATCTCTGCAGTCCCTTCCAACCCCGACATGTCTATGTTTCTATGTCTTCTGAGGCTGGACAAGGTTGGCTGACCAGATGATCATGGAAGACTTGACCATACCCTCAGCATGCTGCACTTGCACAGTTCTTTTCAAAGGCTTGTCAGTAACCACAAAGGTCGCTTATTTTCACAGCTTAGAAGTGTCAGTCAGCATCCACTGAGCAAGGTCTTAATGAATTCTGAACTCCTGCCCTGTAGGCCAGTTTTTCAGGACGTACACAAGGTGATCCAGTGTAAATAGAAAGCTAGAGGTTGGCCTCCCCCCTCACTCCCTAGACAACCAGTTGGTGTTGCTGGCATCTCAGTCTTTCACCTTAAACCATTGTGGGTGGGTCAGCTGCTGTTTGGGTGCTTCAGAGCTGCACAGGGTGGTTATCCATGCTCCCGGTGACAGTGCCTTGCTGCAATGACCCTAAATCAAGTCAGTAGTGTATGTGTTTGGAGTACAGAGTCAGGTTTATTTTACAAAGCCTTACAGCTAGCTGTGCCCCAAGGCTTTGTGAAAAGTCTGATACTGAACTTGAGACTGGTGCCAAGGATTGCTTACCTCTGCACTGAACTTCAACCACTGCTCTTCTGCCTGCTTTCACCCTCTCCTCGAGGCTCCTGGAGTGCAAGGATAGTACCATGTCAGACTCCAGCCTCTTCTGCACACACTGGGGGTTGGCCTGATAAGGGACATTCTTCCTTCTTCTTCCAGTCCTCTGGAAGGACACATTCTTCTAGAGCAAACTGACAAGTGTTTGAGCCTGAAGTGTCGTCCTGCAAAAACAATGTTAAACTCTGATACCACTGGCAGCAAAGGATGCTTCCCTGAAGGGCAGAATGTGCTGCACAGCCAGTGTTACTGGAGGAGAGAGTTTCATACACCACCTTGAGGTACCGCGTTCTACCAATGGGCCGGGTGCTGTCTGCTGCTCTTCAGGCTTTCCAAGGAACAGGGAACCCAGAGCCTAATTCTCTGAGCAGCTGACAGACAGGGGGAGTCTGTCACCTTGCAGTGTCATCTGCCCTTCCTTCGTCATGATACTGTTCCAAAGGAGAAGAGAGACTGGCTGGGTGGTTTTGCCGAGCCTGGAATTTGCTGGCAAGTGGACAGATGAAGCACAGAAGTTCTGAAATGGGTGCAGGGCCTGGCAGCTGCATAACCCTAAAGCTGGAGAAATAGCCAAGTTGGGGTGATAAGAGTGTAGGCAGAGGCTGAAGTGATGGGTGGGGGAGCTGGGGAGCGAGGCTTGGATGAGCTCCCATGGCCAAAGCTGGCAGAAGCAGTTGGGTACCCCTGAAAGAGATGTTGTTCTAGTTAACATAGTGGAAGCTTCATGAGTTGAAAGTCACTAAGGAAATAAGAAACCTTGGCTGCAGTGGGGAAGGCAGCATGTGAGGGTGCCTTTGTTCAGTTCCAGTTTGTTTTCACTTGAATTACTGTTTCATCAATGCTGTCCTTGAAACCTTGGCTGTTATCCAAGGAGGAAAGTTAAAAGTGATGGGGGGAAGAGAGTCCTTCCAAAAACACTTTGAAACAAAGCTGTTGGTAACCTGATGTTATCACAGGGGCAGCAGGCTAGTATGAGCAGTTTTCAGGGGTGTCTGAACTGTTGCATGGTACAGAGCCCTTTTTTGCGTGGATTTCTAAGCTTGCTTTGAGAAGTCTCAAATCCTTAGTGTGCGGTGTGGTCCATTCTGGGCTGCTTTAGGAGTGTAATGGTACTAAGCATATTTATGGCCAGTTGTAAATCTTAGTGATTGTTGCTCTTCCTGAAGCTGTAGAAGGAGACTAGAGACAAATGACTGCACTTCCACGAAAGATCTCTCTTTGCCAAAATTCTTCCTGTCAGCCGAGCCACCCCTGCGTTCTGGAAAAATTCCTTATCTGCAGTACAGGAGCTTTCCTTGTATAGAGCTGCTCCTCAGCTCTGCTCTCTTCCAAGTGTATGTGTTAGCTCTGATAGACCTTAATACATCGGGGAGCAAAAAAATCTGCTTCTGAAAACAGAATGGTTTTAAAGTTCTCAGTGATCTGTGGATTCCATGTGCTTGCACTCTTAACTTTGACAGACTGTACCCATGTAGCTTGGCCCTGTACCTGCTCATTCTGTAAGTGTCGGGTCGGGACACTTGGTATCCAGATTGGAGACCAATCCAGTGTAAACTGGGTGCAGAATAACACTGTTCAGTTTCCTGTGACTGAGGATGAATCAGATCTCTGGTGCTCAGAGACACTTTAAGCAGGTATTTGAAATAGCAGGCTCTGTAAGAGCTAGAAGACCCTTTGAGCTTCAGCTGGGAACTGAATTTTGTCTTCACCCTCATGATTTGACCTCTCAAATGGCTACCTCTGCTGAACCAGGGGAACTTTCAAATCCATCTTAGATCTCTAACACTCATTTTCTGAAATGGAGTCAGTGGCTGTTTCCATTCCACCTAAAGGTTTGTGCTTTGAAGGTGGAATACTCTCTACCTTGAAAATTGATTTGGCTCCAGTCAGGTTAACTGGGAGGAGGACTTGAGGTTCAGTCACCCATACTTGAGACACTTGCCTGAAGTCTCCAGTAGATTCTGGGAATATGAGTTCTTATTTCAAGAACTTCTGTGGTACTGTTACCTCCACGTGCATTTCTGCTGTGCTTTGGGCCTGAAATACCGGACTGTAGTTTTTGAAGAAAATCTGTTTTGTCAGCTGCTGAAGGGAAAAGGCTTGCTCCTAAAAACTGAAGCTGTGCTCATAGTCCTGTGGTTTGGTTTTAAGCAGTCCTGTGAGGAGCAGGGAGTTGGACTTGATGATCTTTATGGGTCCTTTCCAACTCAAGATACGCTGTGATTTTGTTCTATGATGTTTCCCGAGTGATAGGAGATCTTTGCAAGTGCCAAGAATAAAAGGTGTGGTAGTTCCAGGTCCTGGAATCAGCTTGGCTGTGAAGCTGTCCAAGGTAACTTTCAAGAGACCACACTAACTGCTCTTAGCTTGCACAGGATCGAGGTAAGAATCTGAGTTGATGTGTTCCAAGCAAGTTTGAAGTTGTCTCTGCAGCTGGGCTTGGTTCTGCAATATATGTTTAGGCCACAGAGGGTAGCCCTTGTCTCTAAGAGAAAGCTGGAATTCTGAGATCAGATACAGCTCACACATGCTTTTCTGAAATGGAGAAGCTGCATAGCTCTGAGAAGACAAAGCAAGTCGACTTGTCCACCATAAGTGAAGGAAGAAGCAATACCTTGTCTAAGGGCTGAAAGTGGTAAGGGACAAAAGGAAGGAAAGCAGCCAAGCAGGTAAATGGGAAGCGCTCCCTGATTTCCAAAGGCACACAGAACAGCTGCAGCTGGGGCACTCTGGCCACACGGTCCAAGCGTGGCAGCTCCTGTTCTGAAGCAGATGGAACACAGAGGTAACTTGTATTGACAAGGTCTTCCTCTTGTTAGTGGAGACGAAGGGCTGGACAAAAGAATGTAACCTAAATGACCCAGAGGTACTACTACTGTAATTCACCTTTACTGCAGCTCTTCAGCTTTGAAGCTGAGCAGGGGACTTCTTCCCAGTCCTTCTGATTTCTCTGGAAACATGCTTGCCAGTTGTGGGTATGCTGGAAATGCTGTGGGGATGCACTCCCGAGCCAAACTGGTGTGCAGAGTGTACAGAGCTGTGCAGCAGGAAGCCTGGCCAGCGAGGCAAATAGGAGAATTGCTGTTGAAGTGGAAATGCCAGCGAGCAGGCTATCATTAACTGCTGGCTGGCAAGAGGAGATGGCACCAGACGGATGGGTGGCTTTGGAAGCTGCCCACGGAGAACATGATGATGATTAAAGAAGCATATATTTGCTAACAGAGCCTGTGGATATGAACTAATGTACAGTCTGGCCTTCCAAAGCTGACCAGATCCTCAGGAAACCCATAATTGCCACTGAGCACCAAGGACCGGTTCTTTAGTTTGGCCAGACTCCTGGTTGTTCAAATTAGCAAGGCTTGTCAAGGCTTCTCTTTCCAGAGGCAAATGCCTGAGCTTGTAAGGAGGACAGAGGAAAGATTTCACACAGCTTAAGCTACAGGGAGCTCTTCTAAGAGGTTGGGCAGGGGTGGTACGTGTTGCAGACTCTCTATTTCCATGCTACTCCTGTATGGACCCTTGTAACTTCTCTTGTTAAAACACTTCCTAGGAAGACACCGAATCTCTGGATGTTGAGGGCGAGTTGCTAACCTCGCCTCCCTGGAGTACTGAGGGAGCAATCCTGCCACTTGTTTGGATGCTGTATTCTGGAGTTCATTCACCATCTCTTAAGAAATGGTGCTGCCTTTTAAGCTTGGTTCTTATTCTGGTTTAATATTTAGCTCTCAGTTGTATGAGCTTTACCTTGCAGTAGCTTAGCAGCCACATAACACCTGCTAGCTTGCCCCGGGAGAGGTCCTGGCTTTCTGGAACTGGGACCCCAGTGCAGTCAGTGTTACTAGGGAGCAGATTTATTTCAAAGGGAGGATGTGAGGAAGAATTCTACTTTTGGGTTTAGTCCGAGTCTTAAGTGTTTAATACGTGTCTGGGCTTGGGAGGGACAGGGCATGGCAAGAATGCATCTGAGCTGTATTTCTTTACTAAACCGAGTGGAATAGGTGAAGAATTTGTTCCGAGGAGCTTGGATATTTCCTACTGCTCTGAATTGTTGTGGAAAAATACCTATGGCTGCTAAACAGCTACCGCCCTGACAACAGGGGAAAGGAGAACTTGGTCTGCATTCAGACTGTAACATGCAGGGATTTAAAGGGACACTGCTGCATAGTTGTCTTAACGTACTCTTGCTGCTCTTCACTTACTTGTTACTGGGTTTATGTAGTAGGTTATTGTTGCATTGATTTTTTTAAGTGTTTTACAACTGACTTTGGTGGCGGTGTTTGAGCAGTAGGACTTTAAAGGGTGAACTCCTTATGGAGGCACTGGCACTATGCAGAATTTTGAGTTCACTCATAGTAAGTGGTTGTGTGCATACAGGAAGAGCTACTTTGGCCTTGCTGGTTTTGCTGGGAAGGTGAATATTGAGGTGCTACAAATGAAGTAATGTGCTTGTGCCAGGGAAATGCTGATCTACAAAGACAATGGGTTCTTACAGCCAACAATGTGTGCTGCTAAAGCAGAAGGGAGGTCTAGCTAGGGAAAGGACTGTAAGAACAGGCTGAATCAGCTCTGCCAAGGCATGAAGGAGACTAAGTGGCCTTGTAATGATCATGACTTGACCTACCTTGCACTTTTCTCGTGTCAGGCTGCTCAGTAAATCTCTCAATCCCCTGACAAGCCACCTGGGTGTACTTTTTTCCTTCTTGTGCTCTTTTATCTTTGACCTCCTGTAAGTCATTGAGTTGAGCTCCAACAGTCACTGGTCCAGCCGTACGTGTTGCAGTGAACTGATCACGCTTTCATGACTGCTGAGTGATGAGGAATTTGCATTACTTTGTTACATGTGGCTCCTTTTCATTCCTCTTCCTTTCCTTTCTTGCTGTAACACTCCGTGTAGCACTGAGATCCCTTCTTTACTGCACTGAGATCTTTTCAGGCCCAGACAGCTTGTTTTAAGAGCTCTGGGGGCTGGAGTTTTGGTTCTACTTCTTTGGACAAACTCTGTTTGACATCAACAGTGACACCACCCAGTAAGGAAGTTCTTGAGAGCCAGGTCTCTAAGAAACCAGTCGCCTGTGGAATGAACCTGGATTTATTCTGGGTTTTGTTTTTTCCTTTTGGAGTGAAAAATGAGGAAAAGGGATGTGTTTTAGGGACATCAGGCTTCTTAAAATAAGACCAGTAGCTTTTTTTTGGGGTGCACTTTAACTTCTGTTGTGCTTAAACAGTGTCATTGTGTAACATGACTAAACCCTAAAATGACTTGTGCTTTCATCTTTGCAGTGGCAGCATTGTGCACACAGTGGAGTGTGTTTACCAGGAGTTTTCTGCTTGGTCTGCATCATTTAAATATAAATATGGTACTACAAAGAGATGGTTACTGAAGAAGGTGACGAGGTCTCTGCTCACTTAGTGCATAACAGCATCGGGCTGGTACTGTCCTCTGTAGCAGCACAGTTTTACCCTTCTAGCAGAACTTTGTGCTTTGCCATAAGCACCCAGTCTGCCCCAGCAGCACCCCCAGCATTCTGCTGAAAGCTTCACTTTCCTTCCTTCTTGTTGGACTTACCTACTCTGAATGGAAACCAAAACCTGCTGAAGTGGGGTAATGTCCCAGCCCTCTTGCTTCCTTTACTACAGCCTCCTAGAAAGAAAGAAGAAACTGGAGTTTGTGCTGTAAAATTCTGTGGTATTGATCTTCCTAAGTAGGTTTTCTCTCATCGTTCCTTATCTTTGAAAATTGGCAAAATTCTGTTGCTGTTTCATGTATTATGGGGTTTATACTTATGTCTGAAAGCCTTAGGAACATCAAACCTGATCTATGCAAAATGAGGAGAAATGCTGCTCTGTTTAGGAGAGCCAGGCAGCAGGAGGGAGACCACTTGTCACTGGTCTTGCACAACTGCTTTGCTTTGTGGCTCTGTGTTTGGGTTGAGTTTTTAGCTTTTGCTGTATTGGAGAGAAGAAACAAAATCCTTTGCACCCAGAAATGGAACTTCATGTACTGTGTAGCTCTGTTCCCCAGGGGTGCATATGGTCAGGTTTGGGATATTGGATCAAATCCCAAAAGACATGCTCTTCTCCCTGTCTGTGCTACGATCTTCACCATCTCTTAGTGCCCCGATGACTTCAGGTCCTGTGCTTTGACTGGTTTAAGTCTGGAGAGAGGAGGTTCTCATCTCCTGAAGTCCATTCCGTTGCTGCACTCAGCTTTCCAGTCCCAAGGACTCTGGCAGCAACCAAATGCCAAAATAGTAGCATCAGTTATAACCAGCTACAGGGCAGAAAATGCCTTAGTAAAGCAGATGCCCAAACAACCCATGATGGATACCCAAGTATCCTGAAAGATGAAGTGCTTTAGGAAATGTGCAGCTGCCCATGAGCTGGAGTCCAAAGCAGGTGCCTGCTGCTGGCCGTGATGTCTCGGAGCCAGCCGGAGTGGGGCTGCTGCAGGGACATCTGCCAGCTGGAGCTCACAAGCAGTTTGTTCTAGTTCAGTCTCAGGTACGGGGAGCTGCTGCATAGCAGTGCCAGCTGGGCAAAAAGCATTCCTTGACTTTTCACAGCTACACTTTTGCACTGTAAAACTCTTGCATTTTGTGGGGAAAAAATGGGGCTTTCTTACTTAATTTTTTTTTTTTACTTTAGCTAGAACTGGATGGTCTGACCTCAGGCAGTGTCCTGTCAGAGCAACACCTGCCTATCCCAGTGGCATGGCATGGTGGGAGGAGAAGTGGGGAGGCAGAATGAGGGAGAACAGCACTTGAAGAACATCCACTTCATTTCAGAGGAGGAAACAACCCGTGTAGCACACAAAAGCATTGAGTTTTAATAGCTTGTTTAAAAATGTTTTACATTTCCATCACCCTTCTATATTTTCAGACACACTTTGGCAATAAATCAAAGCAAAAGCAAACAATGCATCATCCAAGCTTTAGCCATTAGGCTGAAATAGGAATTAAACACTGAAGCAGGGGAAGTACAGTTTACATCAGGGAGGTTAAGGAACAGGCAGACAAAACATTCGGCACCAGGGGAATACATCCTGCTTTCCTCTGGGCCTGATGGCAAGTCAGCACTGAAAAGGGAACCTGTGGTTGCAGTAGGCAGCTCCAGGGAAGTGAGCTGCACAGCTTCTCTGTACTGGAAGGACAGGAACCTGATGGAGCGGGGCCAGAGGAGGCCACAAGGATGATCAGGGGCTGGAGCACCTCTCCTACGAGGACAGGCTGAGGGAGCTGGGATTGTTCAGCCTGGAGAAGAGAAGGCTCCGAGGAGACCCAACAGCCACCTTCCAGTACCTGAGGGGAGCTGACAAACAGACTGGAGAAGGCCTGTCTGCAAAGGCCTGGAGTGAAAGGATGAGGGGCGATGGTTTTAAATTAGAAAGGAGGGGATTTACATTGGATGTGAGGAAGAAGTTCATTCCCACGAAAGTGGTGGACACTGGAACAGGCTGCCCAGGGAGGTGGTTGAGGCCCCATCCCTGGTGATATTCAAGGTGGGGCTGACAGAGCTCTGAGCACCCTGCTCTAGCTGAGGATGTCCCTGCTCTCAGCAGGGGGCTGGACCAGATGAGCTCTGGAGGTCTCTTCCAGCCCAGACATTCTATGTTTCTATGGTTGCTTTTACTTGGAAAGTGGTGGTGCTTAGAAATTTATTTTTTTTTTTTTTTATGTCTGCCTTCTCAGAGTTCCTGCAGCAGCCACTTGCTGACTGGGGGTTACTTGGCACCCCATTTGAGGGTGCAACTATCATTGCACTTCTCTTTTGTTTCTGACTATTGATTTCCTAGACCTCAAGTCACACTAATTGGAGGTTAATGCTTTAGAGGAGAATTTTAGGTCTGCCCTTGTTCCCTGTTGAAGTTCAGTTTAGCAGATGAGTTGTGTGTGGCCCTGCAGGATCAGCTACAATACTGTGAGACAGAGAAGCCATGAAAACTTCAGTTATGGGGTGCATTCAGAGGCTGAAATGTCACTGACCATTAACTTTCTGTGCATTGTCCTTGTGCTGAAAGCCTTGTTTTTCTCTGATAATCACCTTAAACTCAGCCCATTCTTATTTTGCTTCTGTCTCTTCAGTAGCCCAATGATCTTTTCTGTTCCTTAGAAGCTCTTCCCTAACAATAGATTGATGACTCAGTTGGCTGCACTTTCTCTTGCTTAGAAAGTTGATAAAAGGTAGTGAAGAGGAACAGACCAATCATTTATACTTCTTAACATTTTCTTTTCATCTGTCTTGTCAACCCTGTATGATAGTCTCTGCTTTTAGATGCATTTGAGGAGAGTGTAAGGAGACAATCCGTGCCACAATGCACCTCTAGCCTAGACAGGAGAGGTGGAACGTACAAGAAACTTCAGTGACCTCCTAAGGGCAATTTGTCAGGCAAAAACTGTTGTAAGCCATGTCATCAGAGCTCCTCTTCAATAAGGTTCCTAAGATGCCATTAGTTTAGTCTGCCCTCCTATGTTCTTAGAGCAGAGGCAGTGAGCTCCTGTAGGTTCAACAATGTTAAACAATCGTTTAGGTTGGAAAAGACCCCTAAGATTGAGTCCAAAATGTTCTTTCACTTCTGCTTTCTCTGGTCATCCTGTGGCCAGAGGAGATGCCTTGCCTTTAAAGAGTGGTTGGATGGGGTGTCCTTGACCTTTCCATCTCAGCTGATAGACCAGCATCTTCATGTAAAACCATCTTCAGGAGGCTCAAAAGCCCTCCAGATTCCCTCCTGTTAATAAAGCTGGGGATATTCTTTGAAGTTTTCATGTGTGTCTGGGCAGAACCTTCCCTGCTCAGCACCACCTGAGGCATTAGTGGTCACATTAAGTGAAAGGCACTCCCTTGTTTTATTAGAACTGGAGTTCCAGGCTGATGAAAGCTTTATTTCCTAGATTGGAAAGAAAGAAAACTCATGGGGTTTGCAGCCACAGCTTGTGCTATATTTAGAATGTCTTAAATCAATCTAAGCTCTAGATTTCAAGGGGTCATTATGGTGTACATGTATTTATATGTGTGTGTTTGCTTTTTATTGTGGCAGACCAGTCAATAGGGATTTTGTGGTTCTGTTTGGCAACAATGAAGTAATTAAAGTGCATTTTGAGGAAATGGTGGGGAAAGAAATTATGAGAGCCGAGAGGGGAAGAAATGGGGGAGGTTAGGGAGTTATTCTGAATAACTTAATCTGTCTTCCCCTATTGCTCTTGAAAGCCTCAGCCTTTACCTCACAAAGGTGGAAGACTGCCAAGGGAAAGAGAATCGTTAAGATTACCCCAAACCCTACAGTCCTTGCTGAGATACAGTAAAAGCTAGAAGAACATCCAGACCGCCCTGGAAGGTTCTAAGCAGCTTGTGTGGTGACTCATACAGAAAGATTCCCCCACTGTCCTGTACTTTCCAGCCTGCCAGACAAGGCAGCACTTTGTACCTACCCCTGTATGTATGCCATGGCAACTGGATTCATCGTGGCTCGAGGGTTTCCATGTCAGGCATCGAGATTGAGTGCAGTGCTCCTTAGTGACAGAGGAGGAGGAGATACTCACAGCACTGTCAGCTCTCAATATTCAGTTTGAAGTCCCACAATTTTGGAAACCTGATTTCCTTTTCTGAAGTCTTAGAATTTGATTTGATGTAATTAGGGGAGATGGTGAGAAGTTATTTTGCTTTCCAGTCTTCTGATTTTTCAGCCATGTTCCTTCAGGGATAAGGAGCACAAAGTGACTTCACCTCTTGCCAGTCCCAGACGATTGAAAGTGCAGAATTCCAAAAGAGCTTATGCTTTTATTTGTGTGTGTGTTCACAGTCTGATCAGCTCCTCAGGTGGAGGTAAACACACCACTAGTACACCTCAGTCAGCAGGCGTGCACTGTCCCTTCAAGCCCTGCCAAGGGGAGAGTGGAACATCAGGTGCCTGAGGAAGAACATGTGCTGCTCTGAAGATCTGCAGTTGCTGGACACAGTGGAGCAGCACGTAGGTGTTGGGGGGAATAGGATTTTCCAGCAGTCAGGAGGGTTGTGGGAAAACCAAGTGGAGTTCAAAATTTGTTTTGGATCTGACCCTGTTGTGATGTAAATGAATCACAAAAGTTACTGCTGGAGGTAGAGGGAATGGAGGAGTTCTGTGTCAAGCTGTTCCGTCAGGAAACTGATTCCATTTCCAAGTGCAGCTCTTTGCTGTCTGTTACCAGCCCAGGGCTGGTTTGGGACAGCCCCTCCTGTCAGTAGCACACGAGTAACAAGGACATTTCCCACACTGCTGCGGACGTGGAAGTTCTGCAGTGGATTTGCCAGCAGCTCACCCTTCAGCTTGAGCTCCTGGCAGCCTGCAGTAAATATGACTGAGGAGAAGAAGGAACCTGGCATTGAAAAAACACATCCCAGGCAAGGCCTGTGTCGAAACGTCAGTTTCCTTCCTGGATTGGTGTCCTCGCGTTCAGATTTTGCTGTAATAGTCCAGATACTGCATATGTATTGCTCCCGAGCTTGGCTTTGTGCGTGGAAAACTGTGACAAGCTCTTGCCTCAGACATACATAGTTAGACAATTAGTAGAAAGAAAGAGGGAGGGGAAGGTGGGGAAAGAAATAGGTGTGCTGAGCCCTGGAGCTTTCCCGTGTGGCAGATATAATGTCTCCTTTCCTTAGCAACGGGGGAATTTACACACATACATCCCTCTGAAATCTCCTTGTGTTTGTTAAGGCATCACCTCTGTTGAAGGGTTGCTTTTTAAATTAATAATTTGCTACTTTCTGTTTATTCTGTGCATGCCAAGGCTTTGAGTCAGAGCTGTGCAGTCAGATTCCCCTCGACTGGTTCTGATTAGAGGCTTGAGTGATGGAGCAGAGAGTTTGGAATGGCTCCAACTGGATTCCATGATGTCTCGACTTCAGTGTAGTTAAAAATCCCAGACCTGGTGGTGCAGTTTATTGCAGTGGACTTTCACCTTCTCTTTGGAGCTGTAGAACACCCAGCCTTCTACGTGCCTTTGCTGCTATATACTTAAGGTGAAGGGTGAAATTAATGGCTGTGATTCTTTTTGGAGCTAATTACATTCTTTATCAGGATTGCTATTGCTAATCACAGTGGCAGCCCCAGACTACTTCTATACCTAAAGTCATGATTTGTATTAGTTCATTAATGGATGCTGTAGTGACTCCTGAAATTTCATCTTTAAATTTATGTTTAATCTGTAAATTACCTTTCCTCTAAGACAGTTGTTTCCATATCAGATGTTATCACTCTTCCGAGCAGTAAAATGATGTCTTCTGAGGAAGGTGGTATGTACTGAACGAACTGATTCCACCTAATTTCTCTAAAATCATGTTTAGTATTGAAAAGTTGCATAAAAGGCAGTCACAGCTAACTCGGTGTGGCTACAGACTGAAAGGGAAAAACAGAAAAAAAAGTCCTTTGTTTGTTCTGTCTAGAAGGTTAGATCCCCTGTCTGTGTGTTTAAACTGTTTCATTTAAGTAGAATTAGGAAGCTCTCAAATGCTGAAAGTGCTTTAGCACAGGAGTTCATTATTGTAAGCAAATCCTCAAGATTCAGACTTAAAAATTATAGAATCATTTTGGTTGGAAGAGACAGAGTCCAACAGTTAACCCAGCACTGCCAGGGCACCACTGACCCCTGGCCCTCAGCACCACAGCTCCAGGGCTTCGAAACCCCTCCAGGGGTCACAGGGACTCCACCCCTGCCCTGGGCAGCCTGGGACAACCCATTTCCAAGAAATTGTTCCTTGTGTCCAACCTAAACCTCCCCTGGGGCAGCTTGAGGCTCGTTCCTCTTGTCCTGTTGCTTGTTCCTTGGGAGCAGAGCCTGACCTCCCCTTGTGTCCAGCCTCCTGTCAGGAGCTGGCAGAGCCAGAAGGGCTCCCCTGGTCTCTCCAGGTTCAACAACCCCAGGTCCCTCGGCTGTGTCACCTGGTCTCACCAGGCTGGTGCTTTAGGCCCTTCCCCAGCTCTGTTTTCCTCTGGCTACACTCCAGCCCTTCAGTGCCCTCCTTAGAGTGAGGGGCCTAAACCTCACCCCAGGATTTGAGGTTCAACCTCCCCAGTGCTGAGTAGAGGGTGATGATCACTGCTGTAGTCCTGCACATTCCCAGTGTTCAGTTAAATTCCTTGCATGCCTAAATTGGACACATGTTTAATAGTCTCACTGAATGAAGCCTCTAATTTTAACTCTTATCTTTCTGTATAGAAACTTTTCACTTCTGGAATATTTGTATGGTGGCAAACATTAGCTTGAAGGAATGGGCTACCTGCTGATGTCCTGGGAGAGTTCCTGTGTGCCTGCACAGGGCCTAAGGCAGTGTGTGGGATGTGCCAGATGAGAATGTCCAAGAGAGCAAGGCTGAAAGTCCTCTGGCAGCTGAAGTTATTAGATGTCCAGATCTAGAAGCTTAGAATTTTGTCCAAAGAATATTATTGGGTGAACTGGTTTCAAGCTTTTATTTCTCCTGACTCCAGCTCCATTGGGGGAATCACTGAGGTTCACATAATTATTTTATTCTTTTTTTAAATTTGAGGTATTAATCTGCACAGCTTTTTAAAGGTAAGCAAGACCCTAATTTCCATTCCACCCAGTGTAGCTGAACACACAACAACCTTTATTTTATAACCAAGACTGCTGTGGCAGGACACGTTTGTGTCTTCCTCTGTAGGTCAGTGTAGATATTGGCAAGGGCTGACCAGGTGGCTGGGCCCGTGTAGTGTTAAAAGCATTTGACATGGGAATAACATAGGTGGGTAGCTTGGTATGTGTGTATTCTGCTAGTGCTGCATGCCTGAATGCTTGTATCAGTAATGTTGGGTAAGAAATGTGCTGACAGATTTGGGAGCCAGTCTGTTTTGGTGCCATTTCAGAGCCCTCAAGAGGAGTTTCAGTATTTGGACATTGATAATTCACCTTGACCTGGGTTTCCAGAGAAATATATGGGTTAATTCTTGGTATTTTATTTCTTGGCATGCAGCATTGATTCAAGGGCCACCTTAATGCAGGGAACCGCACAGCAAGGTATTTTGGTGACAGCTGGGGAGGAGCCATACTTCTCTGTTGGTTTTTTAAGCAGTGTTTTTGCTGGTTTTATTATTCCCTCCTCTAGTTTCTGTATTTTGCTCCAGCTGTAGGCCACTTCATATGATATCTGCCCCAAAGCCTCTTGAAGCTGAGAGAAAGACTCCTCATTTAAGCAGGTTTTGGCTAAGCCTCTTCTTATGGGCATCTTATAGGAGAGAGTCTCCTTGTACTGGTTGTGATTCTCATCTCATTTCTTGATGCATAAATTACAAGGTCATTTGGAATCTGTATTTTGTTGCAGGATGTGCTTAACATAGGGAACTCTGTTCAGCCAGTTCACTGGCTCTGTTTTCCATGCTAAGACACTTTAGAGATGTGTTCTCTGCTGAACATTACTGAAAAGGTGATGTGTGTAGAAGCTCATGGTTGTCTGATTTCTCTGGGTTTAAAAGCCAGACAAAATGTGCAGTGGGACCTTTTATCCATTTTGTACAATCATGAATGGAGAAGCATTTTCTAACAGCATTATTCACCTGCTAAAGCTCCCAGGGATTCCTTCCTCTGTAGAGTGACTTTCAATTGCGTTGACTTGCCCTAAAGAAATCTTTCATATAGCTGTAAGATGTTGAGATTAAAAGGATGAATTTCTATTGAACTGTATTCAGGATCTTTGCTTGTGACTTTGGGATACATTTTCACCTTGAAAATAGACAGATTTCTCCAGTCCCTGTATACTTTCTCTCAAGAAAGAGAATACACTCCCCCTGTCCCCCCCAAAACCCCACAAACCAATGAACAAAGCCCCAAAACAAACACACACCTAAAGCCCCAACAGCCAGTCGACCAACTGACCAAATCCCCAAACAAATGAAACAAGAAGGAAAACCGCAGAGCCCCCAGCACCAAACCCCTGGGAATAGTCAGTTACAGCTTTTTCTTCCAGCAGGTTATTTATCTGGCCACCTCTAGATGTCCCAGAGCTTTGAAGGCCTGTAAAAATCACACAGGATCAAGCTGCTTGTAGTTCTTAACAGGCAGTGTTTGGCTATTTTACAGCCTCTTTGGCAAACACAACTCCTGCTGTCTGAGCAGTGTAAATACTGCCCAAGCTGGGTGTTACACTGAGGACACCTCTTCAAAGGAAGCCAGAACAGCTTTGTATGTGTGAGGTCTCAGCACTTGTGGTTATGACCACAAATACTATCTTTAAAGGTTTAATTTTCTCAGTCAAAGCTAAATTGGAATAAATGGAGTGATTTGTAGTAGTGTAGATAAAGTCCCATGGAACTTCTCACTTCTGGGTGAGAAACTAGTGATGCTTATAAGAAAAGAACTGACTTGGTTTCCAGTTGATATCTTTCCTGTGGAAAACAATTATTATGGTTGGCTTTCTAGAGTCTTGCGGTGGGGTGGCACACCCAGGATATGGTGTAGGAATTCACCAGATTATCTGCTAAGTAATTAAAGTATCATAGAAAAACAAACTAGCAAGAGGGCTGATTGTTTATAGAAATTAAAATATCTGTGTTGATGGGGGAACATCTGAGAGCTGTTCAGAAGCCTAATAGAAAAAAAAACAGTATAGAAACTTTAGGTAGTGTACAAGTAGGTAGCTACTACTAGTGCCATGAAGGAAAATAAAGGGGGAAAATTCTTAAAGCAGAAGATTTCTTTGTGGCAAAGACTCATAGGGATAATTTTGCAAATCCCATTTGTTGCAGTGCAGAAAGCCAGGCTCAGCCAGTAGTAGCAAGTGCCTCTAGTGACCATTTAAGAGAGGGTCAAGTGCTGGTTTGTGCATGAGTAAGATCTTAAGTTTTTCTCAAGCAAACATTTTGGGGCAGTCAGATGTGCTGCTGAAGATAACCTGAGGTAACCTGGATAACCACATTGCAAGCACCTTGTTCGTGTTCAGTCTTGACTGCATCATGCCTGTGCGTGCAGTCAGTTGAGATAAGATCACTGCAGCCAGGGATAGCACTGAAGACTCCAGTAAGAACTGCAGGTCTTCAGACTAGATTGTTAATGAAATGTCTCGGTTCTAGTTTACAAACAGGAGACTAAAGCACAGATGAAGTGACTTGATACAGAATGTCCCTCAAGTCAGTGGCACACTGGGATAAAAATCATCCTGCTGACTCCATGTCCAACTCCACCATCAGTGGGGCATTTTTCTTCACAGCATCTACAGTTCTGACCTCCCAGCCTACTCAGAAATCATTGCCTGGCACTCATACCTCTGTATTCTTTGCTGCAAGAATTTGAAGTGTGTGGGATTGTCTAAGGTCTAGTGAGCTTGATTAACATTAGGAAGAATTATCTTCCTTATCTCTGGGAGCCTGGCATTTCAATAAATCTTCATAAGGAACATTTTGTTTCCTTGATGTTCTCCTGGCAAGCGCTGAGTGATGCTGGGAAATATTTCTGTTGCTCCCCCTCCCCCTCTTTTTTTTTTTAATACATTGTAGGGATTATTTCTGTGGAGACAGGTGTTCAGGTAGTACAGCCAGGAGAAGATAAATTGCTGGGGAAATAATTCTAAAAAAAAAAGAAAAAGGTGCAAATGTAGTCTGTCAGAGAACAGATGTCTCCATCACAGTTCCTAGCATGGGGTTCCCGCAGCAGGAGATCAAGGTGTGGGCCCTTTGGAGAGGGGAAAAAAATAATTAGAACACCTATTCTGCTTCTTCAGAGATTCTGCTTTCTGTGGTTGAAGTCTCTGAAGGAGTTGCTGTCTTTCAAGATGTACTTACTGTGTTTAAAGTTCTTGGAAGTGGTGCTAAAGAATGAGGTACAGGAAAAAGAAAAAGGGGATTCTGTTCTGTTAAGGTGATGGAGCTATGTGATGTCATGGCTACAGCTCCTCTCAGCAGAAGAGGCCACAAGCACAGAAACCTATCAGCAGTGCACATGGGCTGGTGCATATACTCAGCTGGTTAAGTTAAATCATGTTGAAAACAGGCTTTTAGTACTGGATATGAAAATATATACAATCCAGCTTAAAAGTGGAGTTGGGAGACGTTATTTAAACTGTAGAGGGTTTGGCTGGCAAACAGTACAAACTTAAGAACAAGCTGTTTCTCACCTTTCTATTTTTATCACTGTCAGCAGATGTGAATTTTCCATGAACAGTTAGAATTAATCTTTTTCTTAAACTTACAGTTGCTCCAGTGTCTAAGTGTTTGTGCTCGGTCAGCCTCTTGGTGCTTTCAGTGTAGTGAATGGAAGTCCCTTTTAAAACTTTCTTGGCTTAATTTTTTCCAACTTTTTGAGTTTTGCTCATGTTTATTCCAGCGTATGTTCTAACTGTAGAGCAAAACTTGAAATATTTGTCCCTACCTGGAATGAAAATGACTTGGGGTTTTAGGACAAATTAATACAACTCCTTGTTCTTGGTTAACTCTAGATATTTGTGACAAGATCAATGAAGACCATTCAATGGGTAGCGTACCCCTGATTTCCACTCCTAGTGTTGTGGTGTGAACCTGTAGTTGAAAACATGGATTGACTCATTGTAGTTTCTGCTTTTGTCACGTTAAAGACAAATAGACTGTTTCATTCCTTTACTGATGCTAATATGGCCCTTAAAGCTTCATCTCACGAGTCACCTGTAAAGGTTGACATAGATAATTTTCATACCAAAGTGTATGTGACTGGTTCTCTGCTCTCAAAAAATGTACAGGACTAGGGAAACAGGGGAGTTTGATAATTTAAGATACAGATGAAGTTTCCTCTGGTGATGATTCCTATGAAACTGTTCTAAATACAACAGGGGAAAAAAAAAAAGGTATCTTATC
>VWZY01013391.1:108606-141439 GCA_013399075.1 Chloroceryle aenea | reverse complement strand
ATCTCAGCAGCTTTCTTTATGTGGAATTCACATGCCTAGACTATGACCAGTTTTAAAATGTGACAAGTGGACACCAGGCTCTGCCAGCTCGGGAGGTGACTCTGTATTGCAGGTGAACAAGTGGGGAGTCACTGCTCCTTCACCGTNCGACAGCAGCCGCGCACTGGCAGCGGACGTGCGAGATTTGTGGGTTGATTTATTTTGGAGCCTCGTGCAAGCCATGGGGAAGGGAGAGAGGTGGAAGGATGAGCATTTTTCAGGGCATTAGATCTTGTTTAAAACAAGTTAATCTCTTGGGATGGTTTCTAAAGTACAGTGGGTTAATATGTGCATGGACTGACATGCAAAGCTTGTCCTCTATTGAATTAAACTAGGGGACAGTGGTGGGTGAAAGAGCTGTGTGTAGACAGTTGATGAGTAATTGGAAGTTGTTCCTAACCCAGTACTCACTGGATGATTTCTGAATTAGCCCATGAGAAATCTAAACTCCTTGTTTAAAAAATACTGGCCCTGTGGCAAAACTCCTCATTATAGCTCTGAATATTCTTTGTATCCCTGAGTCCAGCCCTTTCTTTGAAGTTTTTGCATTGAATGGTAAAAATAAAGGGCTTTTGTAGGAAAAAAGTACTGGGATATGTAGAGCTGTTTTGGTTTGGGCCAGGGGGACTTGAGCATGCTATTAAGATAAATTCTTGCAGCATTTTGTGGTAAAATTCCACTGCTCAGTGGCCTTGGGCAAAGTAAGACCACCTGGGTTGAAATGCAGTCCTGTCTCAGGGCTGAGGAATCGGTGCCTTCTACTGAGCAGTGATGTCTTGGCAGTCAGCTAGAGTTTGTCATCATTCTGTTAATTATCCTAATTATGCTTTACCTTTTTTTCCTGTTCTTACCAATTTATTAAGATCTGGTACTACACACAGGACCATGTATTATTTTAGAGTTCTGCAGAGGCAGCTTGGTGCTTAGCATTTTTGTGTCTGAAAATGTCCAGGCTTCCTCCATGTGTCACCCTCTCAATGCATCTGCTTCCTGCAACACTGCAGCCCCAGCTTTCATGTGGTTGCTTCATGTGTGGCCTCTTTACTACAACAACATAGCCAAAAGGTTGTAATTCACTTTTAGGTATCATCCATGTCCCTGTTTTGTTCTGAGATTGTAGGCTTCACCTTAGTTTTCATTAAGTCTGCTATTTTCTTTTTGTTGTTTTTGGCAGAAAAAGGGAAGTAGTTGCTGTGAAAATTAATCTTCATTTCATGTCTAAGTGTTCTTTTGCCTTCAGGACACTCTGTTCCAAAATTAGGAGGTTTTAGTTCTCTTTTGTCAATGTTAATCCCCAACACATGTCTCTTTCTTCATAAAACCACAAGAAAACATTGTAATGGGCTTGTTTTCCCATTTAATGGAGAAAGAAACTAAACAAGCTACTCCTTTCAGCTGGCAACCTGTTGGATGCAGATACTGCATTTCTACTGACTGTTCCCTCTTGCTGTAGCTCCTGTAAATGTCTTAACTCATAATGGGTTTATAGACAAGCTCATGAAGCACACCTCCAAACCAGCAGAGCAACAGCCTATAACTGTGTAGTTACATCCTTTTGAGGTGTTGTCTTTGTGAAGAAGCTGTAGAGGAGAAGAGAGAACATTACCTCTTTCTCTTACCAGGCAGTTGTTCCTGCATCCTGTCAGACCTGTTTTTGTATTACCCTCCTGAACACACCAGAGCTGGTCAGCCAGGAGGGTTATGCAGGGCTGGGAGCTCATTCAAGCCCAGACAGAGCGTAGACGCCTGGTAGCTCAATACCACGACCAAAGTGTTTGGTAATGCACACGAGTGCAGGTAAAGCTGGAGCACGTGTGGAGTTTTGCAGTGATGGACTGAGACACTGACGGGGGGTTCAGCAACAGCCGATGGTTGTTTTCCAGGCTACAGCTTTCACAAAGAGAATTACATTTTGGAATATGGTTTTGTGCCTTAACCGAAGCCACATAGGGATTTTTTTCTCTTAAAATCTTCAGAAATTCTCAAATATATTTCCTGACTCCCAGTCCTTTCTGCCCTCCTGTTGATAGTGCTGGGATGTGTTGATGGTGGGGAATACACCCCAACACTTTTGTCTGCTTTGACCCGAGTCTCAGCAGCAACTGCCTTTCTCACCCTTTCTAGCTTGACACATTCCTGTGTTTCATGTCGATGCTTCTTGGCTCTCTAGGTGTGTTGCAAGCCAAAGAATGAGTCCCATGCTAACACAGAGCAGCTGTAGAAGGGAAGCTTTAATTAAAAAGCCTAAAGCAAAAATTCTTTGCTCCTGGAGGCTGGCAAATGGGAAGGGAAATGAAATTTAGCTTGTTTTCCGTGTGGTTTCTTGTTTTTTCACGTATGAAGATACATTCAGGCTGCAGAGAAGTGCACTGGCACGGGGGTTTGCTGTCAGGTAGGAAGACCTGTATCTGGCTTCAGGCCACGGAAGCCCATCTGTGTTGCATTTGGCCACAGCAGCAGAATATAGTGTGCTTGAGGTGGAAAAAGGCTGACCAAACATCTTTTGGTGTAAGGTGATTGAAATCACTGGCATTAGGCACAGGGTAGACTTGAGGCAAATTTAGACTATGTGAATTATTTGAGCTGGAAGGTTTTGAACACCGAGCAAATGTTAGTGTGTCAGCCCAATTCCCTCTTATTAAGCAAGTATTATTTACTGTCTTCATTTCACTGACTGGAAAATTGAAATTTCAAGGGCTTCAACCTCAGTAATCTTGATATAAACTGGAACTAATTCTGTTTTTGTGGTGTTATTTCTCACTGGTGCTGATGTAGGTGAAATTTGAAAGCAGCTTTTCCTTTTTGCCAGCGAGAACTGGGACAGCTTACACTAGCAGATGAATCCCCACGAAACAATGGTGTGGTACCTGTTGGTGTTGGCAAACGTGCTCAGATTTCATTCAAAATGCAGAGTCCTATTCATTGTTGCTGTGCTTATTCTGCTGATGCAACCTCTGCCTCGGCGATTATCGTTTGCTGGCTTCAGAAGTTTAGCAGGTCTATAAAAGCCTCTGTCAGCAAATAAAAAGTTAGGCTCTAAGGAAAGTGTTTTAAAGCTGCATCTGAAGCCTGCTGGAATTTGCATTAGATTCTTTTTTAGTTGCATTGGCTGGGACTATATTGTGATTGCTTGACACTTACCATTTACTAATGCTGAATGGAATACTAATTGAGAGAGGTTTTAATGGAGATGTCAGCGAATCAAAGAACAGCATTTGACAAATGCTGGCAAGTATTTTTACAACAATTATTTTATATGAAGCTTTTCACGTAGATAAATCCCAAGGTACTTTACATTAATCTTTCTGAAGGGGGGAGAAAGAGTTGTGATTTGTTCTTGCCTTTAATCATTCGAAACCCTCTGACATTCTGTCTGTCATGCTGAAAGTTCACTTTTGAGGACTGTCAGGAGGAAGAAAAGCTCATCTATGTGCAGAGTGTTATGGAGCAATCACTTACTCCATAATGCAGCTAGTTCGCTTCTCTTGAGTTCTTTTGACTCTGTCATTGATTAAAATATTCTATTTGTGTTTAGAATTAACACTGGATGGGGATATGTGAATTTCTTTTAGAGAGTGTTACATGAAATGACATCTGAGGTAAACACATAGTGTTCTGCTTAAATACAGAATGCATCAAACACTACAAAACCAATTTAACCAACAGCTAACTGGAAATGGCTATAAAAATAAACCAGGAAACAAACCAACTTCATCCACCACCCCCTGAAACTCAAATGTCACTTCTAATGAGAAACATACTTGGAGCTTTTTAAGATGACACTATTCAAGAACAACAAATGAACATGGTTCTCTGTATAGAGCTGTGACTTGACCCATAAAAACTGCACTTAACCCAGAGGGGATCATCACTTGAATAAGGTGTTGCTGAGGGGCTGGTGATTGCAGTCCAGGCCCTGACCTTTTCTTGCTGCTTTGCATGGTAAAAAGTTTAAGAACTCTTCCAGCTGTGGTGGTTGCTGCTTTGGAAGAGAGCTTAGCAGCGTCATGGTGATGAAGACCTCGGTGGAGAAAGCAACAAGGGATCAGATATGACCAGAGAAATCACTTTGGTAGTTTTTTTCCTGCTTGCTCTAATCTGTCCAGTGGTTCTTGCAGATACTTTGTCCTTTCTGCCATACTTGCCGTAGCTATCTCAGAGGAGTTCAGTAGTAGACTCCTAATTCCTACAAAGACGAGTAGAGACAAGGAAATGTTACTGTGGGAAATCAATGTGTTTGAATAATAGGTTGGTTATGAAAGTTAATGTTTTCTTCCTGTTAGCAGGAAGCTGATAGTTCCTGTGCCTCTCCTGTGGGGAAAGGAAAGGTTAATGTGTCCGTACACAGGGGTTTTGTCACGAGCTGTCAGATGTGGGCAGAGCTCTGTTTTGTAAGGTGCTGTTTATCCAACATGCTCCAAGGCATTAAATCATGGAGATAATAGTTGGGAGATAGTTCCTTTAACAACTCTCTTATGTGGTGAGCTTCCCTTTCATGTAGTGATAATCTGAAGCTTTTCTAGCAGAGAAGAATTGCTAGTTCAACATCTTCTGTGTCTTACCAGTTAAATTAAGACTGCAATATTATATGTATTTGTCTCATTTTTAGAATAAGATTTTTTTTTTTCTCAGGGTTATCAAGGAAGTTTGGAAGATAGGTCCTAAAACTTGCATTTTCTGTTTGAATTAGTAATTCAGTGCTTTATAATTAAAGGATTTATTCTGTAGTTGGTTTTATCTACAACCACTTTGGGCTCACATCTGATGTCTGAACAGTCCCTGTTCTCTCCACATATGCAGATCTAGTTGTGTTAAATCACTGCAGCATCAGCTTAACTGACAAGATGTTGCAAGAGGAGCAGAGATACTGCAAATCAGCTTAAGATTTCAGCAAGAACAAGATCTAATAAGAGCAGTTGGAGGGCTGATACCATAACCACTAGGAAACTGTGCTTTCAATAATTCATTGCATAGCACCTCCTCCAGTTCCCGACTGGAACCTACAGTGAGGGTGTAGATAAGGCCCCTGCCCATGACCTCATGGCTGGTGAGTGCTGGCCTCAAGCACAACAGAAGTCATAGGGGAGAAATCCCCAATCGTTGTGTCGCTTTAAAGTACAATGACAATTCTAGAAGAGACATTACAGAGCCATATCCCCTGTTGGCAGGGACAGAAGGTTGAGCAAATCTTCCGTCATTAGCATTTGATCCTGTAAATGTTTCACTGTCAGCCCTCCTGGGAGGAGGGCAGGACTGCTTTCTGAAATGGTCTTACTCTAGAGGATGCCGTGGAAGCTTTTGCTAGTGCTGCACTGCAGTTTTATTTTGATGTCTCACTGATTAAATTCACTTTCTGGAGTAAAAATAAAACTTCACCCCACCTCTCCCAAAGATCAGGTTCTTGTAACAGCATTTAAAGTGAAATAAAATCCAAACTAAATGTTAGTGGTTGAAATGTGTGTTTTAGGAGCAACTTGTGTCACACAACTCTACCAGCTTTTCAGCTACAGAATTTTTGTGTGTGTGTAAAAATGTGTCTTCTGAGCAGCTTGGCTCCTCATTCCAGTGTGCAGTTGTTGTAATGAGCACAGAATCCTCTTTCTCTGCTTATCTGCTCAGATGGGGAGAGCCAAAGATACTTGTGCAACTTCTGCTTTAGAAAATACTTGTTTTGAGACTTCATTTCATAAAACAGTTTCAAACAAAGGTAAGATTTACCAAGCTACTGATGAAAGCAAGTCTTGAGGTGAAATGAAGCATTGGGATTTAGTATTTCCCGTGCACTTTGGCCACTGGACTCAAATGTCCATCCTGAAGAACAGTTGAACTGAGACGACTTTTCCCCCTGCTTTTTCTCACTCTTTATTTGATCCTCTGAACTCTCAACATTTACTGAAGTCCATTTCTCAGGAAGCTGATTGGTATTTTGTTTGTTCAACTTCAATTCCTTGGCAATTGCTGTTGCTTTTTATTTATTTTTTTTTTCTGTCTAGAAATGCAGAGAATAAAGCTGGGCTGAAATAGCATCACAATAAAATAAAACAAAACTTGTCTTTGACAGCTCTCTCTTCACGTGGTCAAAAGGCCTTTTCCTTCTTTCCTTATGGCCATATTTGGCCTGGAAGAGCACAGTTGCTTTTTGTTTTGCTGACTTGGGAGTTTTCTTGGATGTCGTGTTTGACCTTGTTTACCCAGAAAGAGGAAGAAATCCTCAGTAACTCTCCTCTGCTGATTCCTGATGGACAATAGCTTCTGTGTGTCAGGAATTCCAGCTGAGGAGGACTGGCTGCGTTGCTGACCTTCATACACTGCTGTAATTTGGTGAATTGCTGCCTATACACTCTTGAGGCAACAGGGCTGTTCTTATTCCCTTGTTCAAAGTTGGGAATGGAGGACTTAAAGGCTTTTATGCTTTCTGCCGAAAAGTTTCCAGCCAGTTTCATTGTCTTGGTGACTTGGGTTATCATGTAAGAAGCAAAAGTAAGTCCAAACTGGTTCTAAAAGAACAGAGATGAGCACGCTAAGGGAATGGGGAGTGAAGTTGTGTTGCTGAGGAGAATAAAGACTCGACAGTGGAAGGGGCTAGAAATTCATTTAAGGTCAAAATGTTAAAATGGCCAGGAATATGTGTTGTCATAAGCAAGGGAGATTAAGGGAACTAGTAAAACAATTTCTGAATGAAATTCTTAAGGGCAGAGCCATGTTGAAAGACTTCAAGTCCAAAAGGAGCAATGAAAAGCTGCTGCAGAGGTCAAGAAGTGGAACAGTAAAAGGGCAAATGTGAACAAGTAAAGCTTCACCCAAGGCTGAAAGAAAGGAAAGAGGAAAAACAAAAAGCAAAATACCAGCCCAGGAAGTCTGATAACTGTGCAGTGAAGACTGAAGTACATGACCTGGGCATGTGAACTTCACATTGAGAAGTAGACCCAAATTGTTGCCAAGGCATGGGAAATACTACTAGGAGAAAAACCCAAGTGCTTGGTAGTTGCAGAAGGTGCCACGAAGACTATCTATGGACCATGCTTGTTCAAATACCTATTCATATTTGGGTAGGGGAATCTTCCTCATGAGCTGTGACACTCCAGTGCAGCTGCTGGTCTGTAAAGGCACTCCTAATGGAGCTGTAAAAGTGTTTTAATTACAGGAGCATCCCACTGCAGCTTATGCCATCGGAGCTGTCTGACCACTTTACAAAGGTGGGGTTTCCTTTATAGACTCAGATGCAGAATCAAAGGGCAAAACACTTGCAAAATGGTCACTGATTTTTTATTTTTTTCTTCAGTTTAGATGCTCATTTTAAGGTGAGTTTTCAAATTGGGTCATCTCTACTGAAGATGTGAAGCCAAATAAATAGCCTGAAATTATTAGAGACAGTGGGAGCTGAAGGGAAACAATTCAGACCTCCTGCTTGCTGTACCCAGCCCCAGTGGGGCTCCGTGGTGCTATTATATCCTGTGCTCCTTCAAATGCTTCTCAGGCTTTTAATGGTCCTTGAGAAATACCAACCTCTCTCCAGCACTGCTCTCCCCTGGGGCCTCTGACTGATGGAAGTGTCATATTTAGCAAGAAGTGGGGTGTTAAGTTCTGCTGTTATTCAGCTAGTTTCATTTCATTCCTCATTTATTTTCTTAACTGCTTTTCAGCCACACCACTTAATTAGGAGGATTAATACTTCTCAGTGGCAGAGCCTTCCTCTCCTTTGGGTTGTGTGCAATTAAAAAGACACTGTCAAGAGGAAGGGTGGTCTTTATTGCTTAGCCTACGGGATTAAGTGTTTGAAACACAAGGAATTGTGTGACAAGTAACTTAGTCCCTTTGTTCCCCATCTATGAATTCTGGCTAATTATTCCCCTTTCCACCCCTTTTTTTGCCTACCTCGTCTGCTGAGGCTTCGAGTTCCTGGGAAGAGGTGGTTGCTTCCAGTGTTTACAAAAGCTCTTGAGAAGGATCTGTTATTTCACAGCCGTGCTGCCTGCTGCTTCTGCAGGGAAAACTGAAAGCTGCTACCTCTGGTTTTCTGTCTTTTTTTTTTTTAACTTTTCCTGTTTTGTTCCCCTTCCCTTTTGCCTTCATATTGAAGGGAACACATTGTTCTCCCCCCCAGCCTGTTGTGCCTGGCAGATAGCAAGTGCTTTCAGTGTGCCATAAGCCATTTCTCCAAAATATTTTTTCTTAGCTCTCCTGCACTCATCGATTTGTCAGCTCCTTTTTAACTGTGGTTGATACCCTCCTATTTTGGGACAATTTTTCCTTTTATGATAACTCGTACAGGCGTTGACCGCAGCAGGGATTTGGCACTGGCTTTTGTCCATTTTTCACACTGGTTTGCAACTTTATTTTAGATGCTTAATGCAACAGATCTAGGCTGATGTTCTGACGTTGTTTAGGGTTCTTCTGTCAGTACCTTTACCAAGATAGTCACGCCTGGAATAGGAATGTTTCATTTCTCCATTACACACGCAGGCAAACGTTCTTTGCGTGTCTTCTGCTCCAAGTTTGACTTGGCTGAGAGCTGTTCCCTTTTTTGATGACAAAAGGCATTAAACTGAGTAGGCTTTTATGTGTATCTGAAATGCAGAAACTTCAAAGCCCTGCTGCTGAAGAGGTTATGCAGTACTGTAGGTATTTCACACGGTGCTCATGACTGGGACACCACCGAGATGCTCTGTGTTTAAAACACTCTCCAGCAGGATGGTAAATTTCTTAGAAGAGCTGCAGAGGGCCTTTTGCCATTACAGCCCAGACGTGACAGAAATAGATTATATAAGACCTCTAATTACCTTTCCTTAAGCTTCAGAAAGACCTGTAACACTGCCCTGTGGCAAAAAACTCTCTCATAGTCAATGGGTTATTGTGCTGTTTCCTCCAGCTGCTTGTCATGCGGGAGAGGTGCCGAGTGGAAGGCAGTGGGTTCCCGTTTGATAACTGACACCCAGTGCTGGGGACAGACAAGGGTGGCAATTCTCCCTCGCTTGGGAAAGGTGATGTTTGGGAAAAAACACAGGCCAAGCTCCTGTCTGTCACTGCAAGATGAGCTAATCTGTTCCCTTGACATCGTGTGAAGCTGCAGGCTGTGGCACAACACCCCGCTTCTCTCGCTGCCCGAAGTCAGAAGAGAACAACTGCAGAGCTTGCTCTGGCAACTGCCCCCCATCGCGTGTGCTGATTTGCTCTGGTTCTTACCCTGCTGTGGGGCTCGTTTCTGAAGCTGTGCTCTGTTCCACTCTGTGGTCTCAGGGTACCCAGCTAATGGGATTCATGCCCCAGGACAAGCTGCAGGCAAGGGGATGCTCTCCACTGCTGCTGGAAGCGGGTTGAAATCAGTACTTAACTTCTGGATGTTCTCCTGCTGACTAGCCTCTGGTTTCCATAGATCTGAAGCAAGTGAAGCACTTTCATGAGGTTTTTTTTAAATACAACCCAAAACTTCAGACTTAACTGGTGCTGTTTGATAAGGATGTTTTGCCTGTTGCTTTGGAGCAGGTTCCAGCCTTCTCAGCCTGTTACTGAGCCAGTGCTGTACAATGCATAACGATTTCTTGTGATACCAGACAATAGGCTCAGGGGTTTTTTTAAGCTTTATTTTACTTTACATGAAATCAACTAAAGACATGATTTGTGTAAGTGAAATTAGACATTGTCTTCAGTCCGTAATGTGGTGGCTGGGAGGTGTTCTCTTGTTCTTTTAATTTATATTTTAATCATTATTTTTTTAATAGGAAATAAGGCAAGTAAAAACATATTTTCTGTGTGTACCCCTAACAAATACCTTCAAGGCATGCTATGGGCAGCTGCCTATGAAACTTCCTGCTAAAGGCAAAAAGGGTCTTTGGAGATGTCTCCTGTGCATAGCAACAAGTGCTGCTGTTGGATCTCTTGGTCTGTCTAAAGATGCTTCACTTTCTGGGGATTTATTTTTGTGTGCATGTGTTGCTACTGCATCTGTCACGATGTCTTCTTTCCTAAGCAGCAGCAAGGTGGTGGTTACAAGGTGCTGTGAATGGCAGATGTGGCACTTGTCACACCGTGACAGATGGTGTAATTGCTGGCACTACTCAGACACGTTTTCCACCAGAAGTTCTTTCAAATAATTGAAGAGCACTGAAGATACTTCTTTGGGAAAACACGTATAGTTTGAAGTTAAGAATTTCAGTAGAAAGTTTTCAGCTCTCCAGTTGAAGTTTCAACTGTCCTGGTAAATTTGTCCTCACTTGTACCAAATAACTTTGGGAGTAGAGGTTTTCTGAAGTAGGTCAGCAAAACAATGCAGAGGGGAAGGGAATTCCAAAGAGAAGGGGGTATGGATTTATGCACTGGTACGTACAGTAGGTTATTTAATTGCACATCACAGACCCAGTTTAAAGTGCAGTCTAATAAAGAATTACATTGCTGCAACTGAAGGTAAAAAAATTCCAAACTCTGCTTAGGACAATTCAAATGGTTTATTGAGGGGGAGAGAGTGGAATCTCAAACTGAATTTGCCAGTGAAGAAATTGAATGCAGAGCTGCTCTCAAGGACTTCCTTCTGCTGATGAAAATAAGATGGCCCATGAATAAGCTTTGTTAGAACAAAATTAGACACTAGGACCGTCTTGATTCTGATGCGATGCTGCTGCGGTGGAGTAGAGACATCACAGAATGTTTCCTGCTGGGAGAATTGTAGAAAACTGTTTTAGTTCCCAGTGGGGGAAGAATGGCCCGGGAGAAAATGTAGTCCGTGTGGATCTCATGCAGAGATTTATTTTTACAAAATGGGAGACTTGGCTCGTGCAGTGTTTTGGGTTTTTTTTCTGTATTTCACAGCAAACTTGAATTAAAAAGGTTGTTTTTTTCAGGCCAGAGCTTACAGGCATCATTTTCTTGTAAAATACAGAACGAAACTGTGGAAAGCACTCTCCTCCTGTTAGCAGTGTGGAGGGGTGGCACGCGGCGCTGTAGCTCTCGAGAGGTTAACGCCGTTATCCGCTTGGCAGAGGAGACTCCAAGACATCCCCAGGCCCCCCGGTTTCTCACCCCACTGCAGGCTGCTGTCAAGCTGGGACTTGGAGTGTAAATGGGAAGAATTAGAACCATGTAATCTCTTGAATGACTTTGAATGTGCAGGTGATTCCTGCTACAGAAGCTGTGCCCATTCTGGGCTCATCCGCAGCTGGTGGGTAACCCTGCTCGACTCCGTGCAGGTAGAAGTGATCCACTTGTTGGTAAGTTCTGGGGTTGATGCCACAGCACAGGCTAAGGACACCTCTTAGAGCACTCTGACAGCCTGTTTTTTTCAACAGGAGCAACAGAGACTAGGAAGAGTAAACTGTTTTGTGCAACACATGGATTAGGCCAACTTGAAGATCTAATTACAAAGCAAAGGAAACAGTTCTGCTGTTCCCAGAGTACAATGAGGTCTTTCCAATTGCCACATGTTCAAGCTGACATCAGCCCCTGTAAAAAACCCTCTGTGCTATCTAGTGAAATGGGAGGCTTCTGCTGCTTAAACTCAGCGTGGCTCCAGGGAAGCCAGCAGGTCCCACTTTAGCAGGAGTCCGGCAGAGCCGTGAGGGTACCCCGAGCTGTTAAGAGGACAGCAAGTTGCATCACAGGGGGATACAGGAGATCATTGCCAGCTGCAGTGGCCTGGCTCAGCACCCTGGGGAGGAAGCTGAAAGAATGAGAGGAAATTAGAAAGGAATTGGGAGAAGGGCAAGGACAAAAACTGGGTTCCAAATAGAAGGAATCCAAATTAAGAGGTAAAAATCCCAAGAACAAGACTGAATGAAGAATTCGGGAAGGAAGCAAAGTGTTTCCTAGGTCATCATGGATGGGGTGTGTGTTGTCTAGTGGTGTTTGGAAACATCAGTTGTTTAGAATCATAAAGCTGCTTTCTGAAGGTGTGGCACGTGCAGTGCACTCTGCTAGAGTTACCTTTCTGTCCTCATCTCCTGGGGCGACTGGCTGATATCCTGGGATTTAAAATAATACTGGTAACAAAAAAGAGATGGGTGTAGAAACTATGCATCTATTTAAAAATGTTCTTCTTTCAGTTATTTGAATGGTTGTCTATATTTTGAGAGAGTAGTTTGGGAGAAGGCATCAGAGAGCATGGATGCCTTGAAGGGAGACAAACTCAATTTTGCCTGTTACTGTCACAATGTCTTACAGAATTTATCAAGGGTGAAAATAATGGGATCTAAACAATTGCAAAACCTAAACCGTTACAGGGTGTGTGTTTGGAGCTTCTTGAGCAAACTCCCAGCAGGAGGGAGCAGGATTACCCATTTCTATCAAATCCTCCTTAAAGGTGAGCACATCTAATAGAGCCCTTAGGCTTTTATTATTCTCCAGCTTCACTGAAGTAAGAGCTGGGGAAAAAAAAAAAGAAAGGAATTGAACCAGTGTAGAAGTAGAGTTGTGTTTTGGGAAATTGAGCTCCTGAATGCTACCGAAGCCAAAGCATTTTCTTTGAAGAAGTTGGCAGAGTGATTTTCCTGCACCCAGCCTCTCTCGGGACAGAGGGGACAGCCCATCAGAAACAAGGGGAAGTGCCTGCCTGGTGCAGGCTGAGCCTGTCAGCCCAGGAAGATGGAGAGGCACTTGGGGCAGCGGGTTATCCTGGCCCATTCACAGCTACAGCTGGAATGTAAATAGTCTGAGCTCCTAAAAGAAAATGTTGTCTTGAATTTAATTCCTGTGTTTCAACTTCCCAAGCCCTCAAACCTCTGGGGTATGTTTTTGCCACTGCAGCCCGTGGGGGAATCTATTTTGCTGTAACATTCCCTTTTGTCTCTCAGCCTTCTGAAATGTTTCTCCCCTCTTACCCTGCCCTCTGCCTCCCTTCCAGCCTCCGCAGGCAGCCCCAGGAAGAATGGGAGACTGAGAGAAACCACTACAAAGAGCTCACTGTGCAAACCCCTTCCAACAATGTCCAATTACAAAGCACAGCGCTGCGTCTACAAGGCAAAAATTGCTGCATCTGCTGTGCAGAGCCCCAGCAAAGGTCAGCTCTCTTCTTCGCTGGCACTCTGTTCCTTTCTGTGTCTCTAGAGCTTCCTGCAGTCGCTGTTACCCATCCTTCAGTCGCTGTTACCCAACACCTTTTCCTCCATCTCCCCTACCACACACCATAGAATTATTTTGCGTGTAGTCCCCATTCATTCTCCTTCCTCTAGGGAAGCACTTCCCCATGGATCTGGAAATCTGCAGTACAGCTTTGCTGTCTTTGACAAACTTTCTCTCCTCTTTTCTCTTTTTTTTTTATTTCTTCCTTCCTCTCCTCTTGGAGCCCACTGAGCAGATCAATGTGTATGTTCCAGCCTTTTGAATTGCATATGGCACAGTTCAGTTTTGACTTAATCCAGAATTTATTAAATCCTTCACTGGATGGACCCTTTGTTTTTTGAAAACTGCTTTTGCATTGAAAAGGGAGAAAGAAAAAAGGGGCAGAGGAGTGGATCTGAAAGGCTTCCAAGAGAACAGATTCCTTCTCTCGTAGCTGTAGGTCTCAGCAGGGCTGTTAGCTGGTCCTAGCAGAGGTTTTGTGGTACTCCTGAGCCCAGTGACCACACTCAGGACTGTCTGAGCCTGAGCAGGGAGATCTGTGATGGGCAGGGGAGCAGCACGAGAGGGGTGGGCAGCAATGAAGAGAAGACAGCTTAGACTTCCCCTGCATTTCTCCAAGTGTTGACCTCGGCTTTGAAACTCTTTTTTCATCTGCCCAGCTTGGGTTTCATCTCTTCACTTTGAATCCTTTGGTATAATTTATCTGGATTTCTTTTTTTTCAAGCCATTGTGCAGGGTCAGATAAATTCAGGGCAAATTCAATAAGTTATAATTTGATTTTTCTTCAGAGAATAAACAGGAATTGTTTGTTTTGGCAGCAGGAAGGGTGTAGTTGACCAAAAAGCCATAAAGAAGAACATCTGTACACCTAAGAATGATAGATTTTTCTGTTTCTTCTCAAGGCTTTGCAAACTGAGTTTGATTTTTCTGTAGCAAAGCTCTGCTTGTGCACACTGTAGCCCTTCAGCCTGACAGAAGGACCTCACTTTTTCCTAATCCCCACTGAGTGAACTCCAGATGTCAAATAGCAGGTGTTACCTTTAACTTACTCCTAAAGTTCAAGTTCAGTTCTTCTCATGCTCCTCTGCCCTGCTGCAGTAAGGCTCTCAGTTGGTGTTGACATAATTCAGCACGTTAGCTGAGTACAGTAAGAGATGTGTGGCTGTAGGGACAGCACTGAAATGGTCTTGTAGGGACAAAAGTGAAACAGGGTTGGGTTGTTTATGTAAGTCACGACCTGGTTTAATCTTTCCCCCACTATATAAAAGCATCTTGCAGATAAAATATCTTTGTAATGCCTGGATATTTGGGGTATTGAGGTATTTTGGGGTATTTAGGTTCCTGAGAGAGGACTGGCCTTGAACAATCAGGTGCAAATTACAGAAAGGGGGTGTGGGGGGTGGGGGGTGTGTGTTTTCTTGTTGTTTGACTGAACATTCTGACATCTCCTTATTGAAACACTTGGAACAAACCCATAAAGATGTCTTTCGGTTTTAACTAGCCCGGCATAGAGGGGAAACCCCTTTCTGGACTGTGCTGGCCAGATATTTGAGTGGCACTTTAGCCCTTTACCAGGAAACAAACTTCATTAGAGCTTGTTTCAAATGTGGTTGTATTGTGTTTGTGTTGTACTTTGGAAACCAAACTGAAACAAGTCCAGAGCTGAGTCACATCTGAAGGGGCATAAATGAAAAACCACGTGCTTGGGGCAAGCTGAGAGACAGCCAAGTGGCAGCTTCTACCTTTATCCACACCAGGTATATGCCACCTCATGGTGGGAGCAGCACCTTGCTGAAGACTTAAGGCTCTAGTTTGGCAGCAGGATTTGTCCTTGATAGCATCCCAACGAAAGACATTGATCACTACCTCTCTTCTGCCTCGTCATTAACTGCTGCTGGCATCCAGATGCACAAGTGCTCTGTACCTCTCTAATGGTCCTGTCTTCTCTAATCTGTCTCAGCAGAGAGTGCCCAGCACAGAGCCAAGTCTTGCATCTCATAAAGCTCTGTCAGCTGTATCTTGGCATCCTCCACACGGATCGTGCCCTGGATGTGTATCTGTGCTCTGCTCTGTAGCTGCCATCCAGCTGCATTGAAGGGACCTCCACAGAAAGCCCAACTGCAGAGGGGTTGGTAGAGACATGGATGTTTCTTGCAAAGGCTAGCATGTTTTTTTTTTTTAAGAATTTGTCCAAAAAAGCCATTTTTCACCTTTTTTACTATTGCTGTTAGCAACAACTTCCTTGGCTAGCCCTGCTGGGAGCTGTTTGTACACTGACTTGTGCCCTTTTGTCAAGTCTAACAACTTCTGCTCAGCTCTGCCTGGGGGACAGCAATTGCCTGGTGCTGAGTATGACCATGGATGGTTACAGTCCAGCTCTGGGGAGATATTTTGTGGGGTTTTTCCTATGCCTACTTTGGCTTCATTCACAGTGGATGTCTTGGGGAAGATTTTAATTTCTACTGAATAGGAGGCATTCTTTCAAAGCCTTTCACTATGCTAAAAATCCTCTGGCTTTAGTGTTATGTAGCTTTTGCTGTTAACACTGAGCAAGATTTTGGTTACAGCTAGTTCTTCCCATCTCACCACTGATCACAAGCTGAGGGAAAATGTGCAACTGTTGAATCCAGCCATGTCTGCTGAATACTCTCCAACCACACGTGGGGTTATGTAGCCCTTACATAGAACCCTGCCATTTTTCTCTTTAAGGACCCTTTCTTTCTCTCTGGATTTTGAAACAGAGCAATAGGTCTGTCTGATGAAATGCAGAGCCTGACTCTATGGTTCTGTGCCTGGATTGAAGTGCCTGCTTCAGCCACTGTGCTCTGCTGACGAGCTGTGTGGCCAGGCTGACGTGGCAAGGAGCCTGCGGCTTTGAGGGGCAGGTAAAAGGGCCGCTAGGACTAGTAGCCTGGAGCAGGCTCATGTGTAGCCGGCCTCAGCTGGGGGCAGAAGCACATGGCTGATTGTAAAGTGTGTTTGGATGAGCCTTCAGTGACTGCCAGTGATGAGGATGACCACTGGTGGTTCTGTGTGTGGGGTGAGAGTTACAGCTGCCCCAGGCACAGCTAAAGCTGTCCAAGGAAATCCTGGTGCTCTGCTTTAACTGCAACCCACCGGGGTTAACAGAGGAAGGAAAGTAGCTTCAGCCACTGTCCAGCTATCTATTAGTGAGAAAGCATCACAATCTTGGCTTAGGGTTTTAGCTTGAGTTTTAACTGCACGTGTGTACAGCTCTGGAAGCTGTGGGATCTCTCTCTGGAGGAGTGATTTAGATGGTGTTTTTTCAAGCAGATGGTTGTGACACCCCTGCAAAGGTGAGCACATGAACACGACAAATAGCAAATACCAGACCCTGCTCTAAAGAAATCAGGTACCACTGTTTTCCCTCTTCCTCCATCCATGGCCCTGGGAGTGAAGGTCCCTGGCTCCCATACTCGGTGCTTAGACAGAAGTGCCCCTGATTAGCAGCTGACAAAATCCTTTGTACATAACCCCAAATGGCAAAGTTTAGAAATGGTGGGTTCCCATTTTTGCTTCAAGTATAAAGAGGAAGGTGGAAGGGGAGTTGTTGTTTTGATTCCGTTCTTCTCCTTTGCTTTTAATCTCAGAAAGAGTTGGCATGGGAAAAGAATTCTCTCAAGACTCTGAAAATAGCAAATGTGAATAAGCAGAATGTTTTGCAAATGAGATAGCATGAGCACACACAGTATCCTAGTGTAGTGCTTAGAGAGGAACATGAGCAGTCACCTCCAAGGAAGGAAGGCATTAATCTCCAAGTGGAAAACAAAGAGGGAACATTGAAGCAGACACCTAAACATGACTCATTAAGCCATTTGTCTCAATTAACATATGGGGACAATGGACTGATTATCTTGGTAACATTGGGTCATGTTATACCCAACAGCATGTGTCAAGGAGGAATTGGCCCCTCATCATGAAGAATTTTATAATGCCCTCCTTAGACCATAGCTGAGCCATCAGTCAGAGGGAATAAATCCTGAACAGGAAAAGGGCTTGAATAGAGCCAAGGAGCAAGAGCTTGGGGCTCCTGGTCCAACCTCTGGCTTTAGACTGACTCACAGAATCTCTGTGCAAGACATTGAACCTCTGTGTGCCTCTGGTTCCCCAGAATGGGATCAGTGCAGTCTGTCTGCCCAGAAGGGCTGCCTTTTGACTCTGCTCAGGGATCAGTGCAGTCTGTCTGCCCAGAAGGGCTGCCTTTTGACTCTGCTCAGGGATCAGTGCAGTCTGTCTGCCTTTTGACCCTGCTACTGAGCGCGGTGTCTTGCTCTCCTTGCTGGGGGTGCAGCTCCTCCTGCCTCGGAGGATCCAGGCTTTCTGACTTCTTGCTGCAGAACTGGCAGGGAAGGCTGGTGACTGCCCTAAGGTGCAAAGAAGGGAAATGGGAAGAAGGCACAAATGATGTGAACATGAGAGAGGGGAGAGGGTAGTAAAAAGGGGGTAATGACAGCTTGACTATTAGGGGGTTTTGTTTCACAGTGACCAGTACGAAGGAAGGTAAATGTGTTCTGCATGAGAATAAATGTTTCTTTTAATCAGTGAGCCATTGATGCTGCAATACAGTAATTAATGTTGTTGGCTTGTGATCCTTATAAGAAACTTACTCCATTCCTGTTCTGTCTCCAGGAACCTGCAGAGGCAGGGATTTATGAGCTTTACTGATTTTCTATTTAGCAGAGATAGATACTTTTTTTTTCTTTTTTTTTTTTTCCTTGATGGAGGAGCTTGTAAGAGAGGACTATCCTTATTTCTTGAGCTGAGAAGTGATATGATGCTTCAATGGCTTGCTCTAATTCTGTATACCTAGGGAAAAAGAAATAAATATATTTTAGCTGAGGCCAACACTGCTTTGGGAAGGGGTTTTATTAGAGAAACAGGTTTGTGGCGACAGCAAGGTGTCAGGAGAAGTCTTTGGTTTAGTACTTGATGAAGGTGGGACAGCTGTTTGCAGTGTTGCTTCTCCAGAGTGAGGAATCTGTTTTCTCTTTTCCTGTATGTGTCCTTAGGTCACTCTAGACCATGGTATCTCCAAGAGCTGGCATAACCTTTCAGACTGATTTATGTTATAGTGGGTGGGATGAAGCATTTTCGATTACAAGTCAGTTATTCGTGTTGGCATCCAAGTCATTTATCTACAGAATTTTACATTGCTTGCTGGATGTGTGGTGCAGTTACAGGTGCCCCTCAGGCTCTGCTGCACTGCCTTAATGTCTAACATCTCAGCTCCCACTTCTGAACTTCTCCTCCTTCCTTCTGTGGTTTCTCTTTCCCTAAAGGACTCTCCAGGAACTCTGCTTGGTTACCTGAGCCTTAGCCAGATGTCCCCTCAAGATGCCACCATCTGGAATCAGGCCTGTCAGACAGCTCTTCAGTTACATTTTCAGACTGCACATGCTCTTAAGGAGTCTTGCATCACACCCAGATCAGCTGTCCTTTATTTTTTACTTCTTAACAAAGCTTGTGCCTTTTTGGTCTCTGTCCCAGTCTCTTCATTCTTCCTCTGCCTTCCTTACACCTGCGAATGCTTCTCCTGGACAAAGGAGTAGTAGCTGGTCAAGGGCTAAACAGGGAAGAGTGAAAAGTTTCGATTCTCTACAGGCAGAGTGGAGTCAAGGGCATGTTTTCCATGACAATGCAGACGGATCATATTTACAGTAGTTGTGCTTCCAGAAAGCCTGACACGAGCCGGTTCAGAGAGGCAGGGCACAGAAACTCCTGCTCTGTGTCTCTTCAAACAGTCACGATGGGTCTGACCCACTCAGAGCAGGAGCTGGAAACTGCCCCAGTCCACGGGCAGATTTAGTTCAACGGTAAGGCACGAATTTGAAACAGGGTTTGCTATGCATCTCCTGTAAGGTTGGTACTGCCCTGGCAGTTCCCATTTCTATGGTATAGCCAAGAAACTCGGGGCAAATGACTGCAAGCAAAAATGCGTGAGTGGTGTGGCACCTCGTTTCTTACAACAGTGGTAAAGTTGGCGTATCCTGACAAGTCCGTATGACAACAGAATGTTTACACATCTGGCTGAATGAATATTCATGGAGAGGTTTGGGGTCCATTTCTGAAGCTTAACCTGACTTCTAGAATCTCCCCTGTGTTTTTCTGTGCAGGACAAAGAACAGAGCTGGTTACAGGCTGGGATGCTGTTACAGGCTGGGATGCTGTTACTGACGGGGAGCCTCCTCTTGTTCTGAACACACTCCCCTGCCGAGCAGCGGCGTAGGTCAGGAGGGGAAGTAAACTGCCCGGTGTTGGTGAAGCCTGGCTGCACAGGGAACGTGTGGGAAGCTGCGATGCTGTACAGGGCTCCATGCAGGCTTGCAGGCTTCCTTTGGTTTCTTTCCCTGCTGGGAAAGGGGGAGTCTCATTCCCTACTGCAGCTTTCTGAATGAAACGGAGATGTTAGCAGGAATCCAGAGGAATGGGTCACAAAATGCTCTGGTTTCCAAGGTAGTTGCCTGAGATAAAGGAGCTCTTTCTTCAATGCTATTTTTAAAAGAAACAAGGCAGTTCTGGTGTGTTTGCATTTTCCAGCCTGTGCCAAAGGGGGTGTCTCTGTGTGGTCAGTCCATGAATAGGGTACCTTGCCTAAACCAATAGCTAATGATCATCCCAGTTCAGGCATAACTTGGAGTTTCACTTTTGATAGTAATGTGACTGAAACGTCCGAGGTAGGCAGTGTGTGCATGGGAGGTGGTGGTTTCCTGTGAGCCACTAATGGCTTTAACAGAGGAATATTTCAGGAGGCAGCAGGATCACCGCAGATAGTTGATAGTTTTTGCAGGGGTTAGTGTTGTTAAAGAAAACACCTCAGTGTTCCTTGGAAAAGTAACTTCAGGGTTGAAATTGTGCACTGTGTACAAACTAATTGCAGATACAACAATGTTGAGCACTTCCAGAAACTCCTGATGTTTTTTTTCCTTACAGAGGGGAAATTACTTAATGTCCAGACGTGGCAAAGGGTAGGAAAACCTAAACACATTTGCAGGGAACGTAACTGTAGCAAAAAGCCAGCATGGCATGGCAAAGCTGAAGAGAAACCTGCTCCTTCTTGAGTTTCACGCCACTGCTCTGGAAAGCAAGTGACAGAGAAACTCTGGTCTCCCTGACTGGATTTCTCATCTCTTCTTAGACTGCCTTAGCCCAAGCACAGCAGGCAGGGTAGGGCAAATGTGGAGCTGCTGCCTGGCCACAGCTTTTTCACCAAACACCGTTATGGAGCAAACCAAAAACCAGACAATTAATGGGTCTCAGCATCTATTGCAAGGCAGTTGAAGAGTCTGTAGAGTTAGTTACCCCCTGAGCTTTCTAAAAAAAAAAATTATTCTATTTAGAAACACTTAGATTTGGGGATTTAGGAGGAAAGTTGTGGTTTTTTGCCTGTCTGCTCCAAGGGCAGGTGAGCTGTAGGTTAAGAACTGCTTTCCTTGAAAGCTGCCCTTGCATGCCTGGGTTGGTAGTAGCTTTCTTAATCAGCTTTCTTAATCATGAGGAGACAGTGCTGCAGATGATGTGCATTCCTGTCTTCTCTGCTCCTCCAGTTCATCCCCATCCAAAGCCCAAGCTACAGCTGGTTCTCCTGAAACCAGTCACAACCTACAAGGTTGCTGCCCTAGAGACTGTTCCCAGAGTCCTTGATTAACTGTAATGGGGAAATAGCTGAGGAATAATGAGAGAGATGCTTAGTGGTGACTGAATTCCCCTTTCTGCCTCAAGTCTTCGAAGTAGCTGCTGTGGCTCTTTGAGCAAGGCAGTGAGTTAGTGTTTTCCCAGGGAGGCCCTGTGAACAGGCTGTGCAGTTGGCCAAGTGCAATTATGCTTCTGATTGACACTGCAGACTGTCTTCAGAAGTCGCAGAAAAGCAGCAGTGCTGGTGATGAGTGACATTTGGGAAGAGAAGGCTCTACCATCTGCCAGGGTATTTTGCAGTGTATCTTACAGAGAAATCAGCTGCTAAAGGCACCTAGATAGGGCTTAGCAGTTCGTTTTAAGATGGCAAAATTAATGCCTAAATTGTGAACCTCCTCTAACAGCATCTGTGCCTGCTAGTGTTTGCTGACAGAAGTAGTAATGGTAGAGAATTCAGCTTTGCTATTTCCCCTCTAGCTGTTTCTCTGGTGAAGCCCGAAGGCTTGATAGGGATCTCTATTTTTAGCAGTTTGTTTTGCAGCAGATGTCTGTGCATGGAAGCATTCATTTCTTCTACTGTCGTGCAAACAACTACAGGCTGAACTTGTTTGTTTACACATCAAAATGTTTGGATAGCAGGCTTCCTTGGGGACACACTTCAATCCAGGGAGCGAGTGAAAAATCGTGATTTCAAGTCACCTCTTTTAATGGAAAGTAAGAGAATGAAACAAATCTGATAGCATCCTACATTGGAGCCCATAGCTGGTTTAGACATTTGGTTCAACTCTGCTCTGAGTACAAGATAAGACTTATTTCTTTCCTGGCTAGTGAAGAAAAATGCTGATCAATGCAAAAAGGCAATTAAGAGCACTAAATTCTGGGAAAGTGCTGTACAAATGGCTTTTGATTGCTTGTCTTTGTCTGTTTTTCAGTAATGAACTGCTTCACAAAAACTTTATCTATTTGTTACTTGACAAGTGAGGCTTGAGTCTTGTAAAGGCACTAAAATAAAATAGATCTGAAGTCATAATAAAAGCAGCTTGATAATCTTCAGATGTGAAGCTTCCAGCAATTACTTTTTGGCCTCCTGACACTAGATTTCTGCTAGTGGTGAGGTTTGCTGGATATTCTGGTCTGCACTGGTGGTGTGGGAGCTGCCCTCTCTGCAGGCACACACTGAAGACCTCCAGAGGAAAGAGCAGCTGTATTCCAGTAGCTGGTTCTTGATCCCTGTAAAAGTATTTTAAAACCAAACAAACAAACCCCAAGCAAGCACAGAAAACCCCCAATACCAAACCACCTCCAAACAAGCACGGAACAAAAAGGTCAGCAAGAAGGCACAAGAAAAGCAGGGCTTCTATTAATCTTCAGATGTGAAAATGGCCACAGTTCTTCTCTGGCCGCCTGAAATGGGATTTTCCCCCTGATGTGTTTTGCTTGACAGTTTCTTCCTATTGGCAGCAACATCTTCAAAAATTCCCAGTCCTCCGCTGCTGATGGCGTTTGCAGGAAGGGCCAGCGCTCAGTTTCTGAGAGTGAAACTGCAAACCCTGTCAGGACTTTTCATCTAACAAGCTGCAGACTCAACTTCATGCAAAGAATCGTTGTGCTAACGGAGCAGGGCAGACAGTACTGACAGACTGGGTGACTGGGAGGTGTTTCAGAAACTTGGTGCTAGTGATTTCCAGAGTTGTTGGAAATGGAGTGGTTTGGATTTAAACCTGTCTGGAAGAGTTCTCTCTCCATAGCTGGAATTGGGGTGGAAGTCAAAGGAGTGGAAGTGTCTCAGCCTGGCCAGTGGGTGAAGGCAGACTGAGGTCATCCACTTTTTGCAGAGGTGAATTGTGGTCCCTCAGTCCCATTTAGGAGGTCACCAAAACCCATGCTCAGTAACAGTCATGCAGTGCTGATAGGAAAGACTCACTGGCTTGTTGATTCAGATGCTTGCTGAGATGGGACACTGAGCAGTAACCTGAACTGACTTCAGTGCAACTCTTGGGAGTAAAATGGACATGATTTTTTTTACGTTTTATCTGAATAGAATGAAAATGTTTTGATTTCAAACTGATGTGGCATGAAAAAAAAATCCTTTTGAATTTTTATCTTTTCCATACAATGGGATGTTCTTTGGTTTTTTCCTAGTCATCTTTTATAATGGAAAGTTGTGATGTTGCTGCAAGTTCCAGAACATGCTACACAGCCCACGTGAACATGAGATATTGTGAACACGGGACTTGTGCCCTGCTCCCTGAATCAATGTTAGCCTGATGTTCACGGCATTCACTGCAACAGATTGCCCAGAGAGGTGGTAGAATCCCTGTCCCCATTGCAGGGGAGGTGGCCAGGGCTCTGAGCACCCTGCTCTGGCTGCAGATGGCCCTGCTCCCTGCAGGGGGTTGCACTGGATGAGCTTGAACAGTCCTTTCAAACCCAAACCATTCTATGATGCCTGCAGTAGTAGTTCTCATCATGTTACTCTGGTTTAGTTACTGGAACACAAGAACTTGTGCTTCATTTTCATCTCAGTTGGGTTTGCCTGATGATATTGGTCTGAAAGCAGATGGAGATAGGAGTTACCTTCCTTCCAGCTTCCAACTTGCACTCACCCAGAAGTTTTTCAGTCTCGGTGAGGTTCACATCCTGGCTGCCATAAGCAGTTCTCTGCAGATGCAGCACTAGGGAGCTTTAGCCCTGGTGCTGTAATGTTTTAAGCATCTTCATGTTGGCCTGAGTTTAGAGCTGAGGAATTTGCCGTGGCCACTGCAGATCACTCTTGTACACCTTGTATGGAAGAAGGGGCCGAAGCCACGCTCTGCACTAGAGATCAGCAGAACATTTCAGAGAGTGACATGGGACTGCTTTGGCTTAAATATTGGTAAGTTCTGAGGTATTTTGCAGAACAATTGAGTGTTGCAACACTTGTTGGTTTTATCACCGTTATCATGGAACAGGAAAAAATCTCAAGTCTCTCACAGAAGACACAAATTGAGGTTTTCTACTCAGAATTTTGTTTCTAGAATGCAATCTTAAAGTGAGCAAGTTAAAGAAGATGTAAGGAGAAGAAAACTCAGAAGGATCAGGATTCTTCCAGAAGTCAAAAAACTCATCAGCTCTGAAACATGATTTGGAGTGAAAGATGCTCTTTTTGAATGTATGGATCCAATTAAAACTGAGGTGGAATTTTGACTGTACCTAACTAACAAAAGAAATGAGGATGAGTGATTAAGACAAGAATTTTGCTTTGATAACCAAGAACATTCCCTGCAGGAGAAGAGGGTAAGGTGCAGAGGTAGAGCATCCCTGCACTGTCCTCCTTCTGCAAAACCTGGAGAAGGATTAGCAACCATATGGGACAGTATGAGGAAAGATGAGGTAATGCTATCCCTTCTGAAAACTGGGGTAATCCCCCTGCCTCCTTCTTCAAGAGAAGTTCAGGAGTTTTTCCCCTCATACCAAAACAAGCACATTATTTACGGTCACTATAAATGGAAAAGGTCTATGAGCTCTTGAACATATCAGGAATGAATGAGAAGACAAGTTCAGCTTTCCTAAGTTCAAAGGAAGCCATTGTACAGGCAGGAACCAGCACCAGGCAGACCTCAGGCTCTTGAAAAGCTGCACTGCAAGTCCTGGATGCTTTCGCTTCATCTTCACAAAAGTGACTTTGATAATTAGCCCTTTTAAAGGAAAACTTTACTGGAAGTAACTTTTTCCATTTCTGTGAGAACAGAAATCTGATTTAACGTGCGTGGTGCTGCACTCCTTGAGCTCTGAGATTAATCTGAGTGATAAAGCTCACTTTGTCTTTCTGTTTCCTGAAATGCCTGTTCCCTACGTCTTCACTCCATTGCCTTCCGTGGCTTGTTCTGCCTAACTACCCAGTGTCACAGCACAAGCAGGTGGTAAGTGCTCCAAAGAGCTGTACAATCCATTTTTCCCAACCAGAAGCTGTCTCTGGTGCCACTGAGCTTTCCATAAAGCTTACCGTGCAACTCGTTCTGGTTTTCAGAGCTAACCCTTTCTCCAGAATACACTGAGTTTTCTTTCTGCCAGCATTTCGGTTCAACTGGAATAGAAGTTTACCAGAAAATTAGTTACTTTTCACTGTCCCTCGAGACATTTTGCCCTGTTATGCAATTTGCAGATTCTTCTTTTTACATGATAAATGGCTCGGCACAGAGCATCTGACTGCTGAGGGCAGCTGGCTGCGTCCGCCTCACACACACTGATGGTGTACCTTGCTCACAGCTCTGATGGGATTTCTGCTTGAGCTGCAGCTCAGTCTTGCAGCCGTGCATGTTCCTCAGGCAGCAGGGCTGGTACCTGTGGAGGAAAACACAGTAGCACCTTCTGACTGGGTCACTATTGCCACTGGAAACATAACTCGGTTTTCTCTGTGAAGTAAGGATCGGTGGCTTACGTGGGGGGGAAGTTCCTGATCTAGTTGTTGCTCACTTTTTTTCTGTGTGGAAGCAAACATAAGTCTGCTCAGCTTTCTATTTTTGAGTGGGATTTGTGGAACTAGTTTGAGTAACAGAACTAGTTAAAAAAAAAAATCACTTTTTTAATAGCTGTCCTAAATTTAAATCAAATCTTGGCTTTTTGTTTTGTTGAAGTACATATTGTGCATATTTTATTTGTGTATTCTTGGCACACTTGTCACATGCTGGGGCAAAAATAACCCCAGCCCTTAGACAAAACAACTTTCTTCTAAATTCAAGAGGATCTCCTCTTTGTAAGCAAGCCACTGTTTAATTTCCAGCATTTGATGTTTGAGTGGCGTGTAAAAGGAATTTGCACAACGGACAGTGTTCTTGATTTATAAATGAATCAACATTCCTACTAAGAACTAGACCTCATAAAAATCCAGCTAGCATGTTGATGCACACCAGCTTTGGGTTTTGCTTTGTAGTTTCTGAGGAGGCGCCCGGACTAATAATGGAAAGGAAGTTCACGAGCCTTTTCTGGTTATGAGGAGCAACAGAACAGGGGGGGCTTCCTAACAGGAGAACTCTTCCTTTTTACCTGCTCTGTCTTGTACGGCATCCAGGACACACACTGCACACTTAGGTTCTCTGAGAAATAAGAGTTAAATGTGTCTGATAGGTGGATATTACTTGGACTCTTGATACAGTGAGAAGTACGAGCGGTTGTTCTGCTCTTGCACCACATGTAATCTAGTGACTCGAGAAAGCAGGCTTTGCACATCCAAGAGGACTAGATGTTACATTTCCAGGCAGGAGAAGGTTGGCTACTGGACTTTGGGCACCTTGCTTATTCTTTATGCTCTCACTCAGCTGCCAGCTTGTCCTGGTCTACCCCAAATCTCTGAATCTTTGTTTGTGCTCCTAAAATCAACAGTGGCTAAATTTCTGCTGGTTTATGTTTATCCATGACAACTCTCTAATGTAGCTGTTAGCTCTTTCACAGCTAAGCTCCAGGACTTTTCACAACCTTGCTGTTGCCTTCTCTAGCTTCTGTGGCTGATCCAGCAGCTGGAATTAGAGAGTGCTTTGACCTGCTTGGGAAAATACTTGAGGTGAAACTGTTCCCTGTTCTACTGAGTAGTTCTGTGGTAAACTCTTCTGCCTGGCTTAAAGACCTGACTGCAGTCTGCTCTAGCAGCTCATCTGGGGTGAGTTGCTCTCCCATTTCAAATACTGCCCTTGACACAAATATGGGATCAGCTTCCTGTCCTTGCTCCAATAAATATTTAGCTAGTGACACAAAGCAGAGCAAGTTCATGAGGAGAAGCGAAGAGGCTGCCAGCAGGTGATTAGTGTCTGCTGGGGGAGCCTTGATTCAAGGGCTCCCATCCTTAATCCAAATCCATCAAAGCTGGGTCTTGGGCCTAGATTGCCAAAGCCGTTTAGGGTGAAGGAAGTTGACTTTGAGTTGAGGAGTATATTACCACCTGTCGTCTTCTCTGTTTTGTGTGAGGTGGGTTTTACCTGCTTTGATGCTCTGTAAGGAACCTGTCCTGGAGATCAGCATCAATTTTCAGTGCAGGATTAAACACTGAATTTTACTCCGAGTCCACCTCTCTCCTATTTAATACCTTGCGATCTGCTGCTCGTTACACTGGCTTCTTCCTGCAAAACCTTATGAGAGACCTTCTTTGTTACTGGTATAACTAATGGAGCGTTTGCATTTCTCAGTAATCCCAAATGGCTGGGCATTGGATCAAGAACCTGTCCTTATTTACCTTGTTCTTTGAAGATTTTTATTCTAAATGTGAAGGTTCTCACCTCAGCTGCAGCTAGAGACAAGAATAGATTAGGGGTAAATAAATTGTTGACATAAATTGAATTGAAAAAGTATAAATGAGGCAGAAGTGGAATTTAAAGTGATATTTTTCATCTTGCTTAGAAATTTGCCTTCTTTTCTTGCTCTGACATCAAGGCGTAGATCCCGTTGGGCTTGATGTTAAAACAGCATCTCTAATCTTGAAAGTATTTAGCTTTGTGACAACCCTGTGGAGTAGGATTGATGTCGGGGTTTTCCAGGTGAGCAAGAGTGGCATGAAAGAACTGTGCATGACCTGAAGTCACACGGGAGTTCTGGTGAGGGAGAAAATGCTGAATATGCATCTTGGGCTTGTACCTTCATCTCTAACCCCTTCGCTTCTGGAGTGAGGACTCTGCCTGGGGGAGAAGAGTAATACCTGAGGGTTGAGCAAAGCTGAATCTCATGCTGTTAGTGTCTTAGCTTAAGTTTTCTGCAGTACCATTAGACATCTCTAAGTATTTCCATTTGTTTGGGGTTTTTTTCTAGTGGTTTGCTGGTGTGTGTTTGTTTCACTGTAATACGTTTGTTAGCATTTGGGTTATTACAGGACTGATGAAAAATCCAAAGTGTGCTCCATAACAAAGCTGTGACCAAGGCTGACAGTAAAATTCCATCTGCCTCTGTAGAAGAAGGGTGGGAAACCTCCCCCTGTGTCTTCAAATGCATGTGGTGGCAATGAAGTGAGGTATTCTTAGCTGATGCTGAGGGAAAACCTTGATCGGTGTGTATCCAGGCAGTGTCCCTGGGTCAGAGCTGGTCTGTTGGCCCTGGCAGGATTACTCAAAAGCCAGTGAGGTTGATGGAGGCACAGGGGACTGCACTACGCTGAAAGCCATGTGCCACAAACATTACCGGATGCACAGTCACATGAAAACAATTGTTTAAATGCCAAATGTAACCGCGTAACAAGCCCAGAGCTCCCCAGTGATGGTCTGACTGGAGCCCCAGCTGTGTGCGTGAGTGATTTCCCTGACTTTGTGGTCGGAAAGCAAAGCTCCAGCTGTGTTTCTGGGAGAAGGGTGTCCCGCGTCGCCCCAGGAGCGCCGTGCGGAGGTGGCAGAGGAGGAGGAAGCCACCCCAGCCCGGAGCACCAGGGCTGTGCCGAGGAAGTGACTGCACTCCGCGCTTCGGGGGATAGCTTCAGAGGACTTGGCTAAAGCCCTGCGAATATGATTTGGCCCAGGGCCACGCAGGAGCTAGGAATGACCTTAAATAGTAGTCAGGCTTGTGCTAGCATGTGCTGCAGGAAGGGCTGCCGGGCCCCGTCCCGCGCTGCTGACTCACCGTGGGCTGTGGGGCTGAGCGCCCGGCCACGCTGCGGCTTGCTCGGCGTGGGAGATGAAGCCGCCTTAATTCATCAGCGCTGGCGTGGGGTGGCCGGGGGCTCTGGCAGGAGTCAAGGCACCCGAATTTCCTTTGCATCAGAGCGGGGAGTCGGCGTTCCTGTGAAACGGAGGCTGCTGGCTACGGACGGCACCAAAAGCCAAATGCAGCTGCAGTCCAGAGCAGACTGGGGTTGTGGGCTGGTGCTGCTTGGGTGCCTGATCTGCAGCGTGGCTCTTGGCCTGCTGGTTTAATGAGGAAGCTTCACGGCTATTGCCATTTGCACAGAGTGGTTGTACTTCAGGGGCAAAGACTCATCTGTTTAAAGAAAGCCTCCCACTTTGAATAAAGTCCCTGGAAATGTGTAGTGGGTGTAGGGGCAAGGTTTGGGTAGTGGGTGGCTGCAGGGGCCTCTGTGAGGAGGGGTTACTGGGTTCAGCTGTGGCTGGGGTTGCTCTGTGCTGGACAGAGCAGGGTCCAGCACCCTCACTGCAGGGCACAGCTGGGCCTGCGAGATACGCTGGTGATGTCTCTCTGAAAAAGACTTTTAAGAAAGGGGCTAAATCCCCCCACAGGCACTGAGGATGAGGAGAAAAAGGTGTGAGGAATCAGCCCTGTGACCGTGCAGGTCAGTGAGGTGGTGGGGGGAGCAGGTATTTCCCTACAGCCTGTGGAGAGGAGCACACGAGAGCAGAGACCCACCCTGCAGCCCCAGAGGACCCTGTGCTAGAGAAGGGGATGTTTCCTGACAGGAACCACGGCCTATGGAGGACTCCCTCTGGAGTGGGTGAAGAGTGCCAGAGAGGAGCCGTTATGGTCCTCCAGTCCCTGTCTCGCTGCACTGCTTGAGGCTGGGGGGAAGCAGAGGAGTGAGGAGTGAAATTGAGCCTGTGAAGATGAGGCTGGAAGGGAAGGTGTTTCAATCTGATTCTTACTTTCCAAACCTATTTTAGTTGGCAATACATTTAAATTACTTTAAAACACAAAAAGTCTGTTTTGCCTGTGGCTGCAGTTGGTAGGTGATCTGTCTTGGCCCACAGGTCTTCCATCTTGTTTTCTTCCCCTGCCCTGTTGTGGAGGGAGAGTTTTCTTAGTCTCCCAACATTTATCCAAAGCCTCTTCAGTCAGAACCAATGTGTCAGCATCAGCATCTCCTTCAGAACAACCACCACTGCTCATGCCTTGGCAGCTGCTGCACCTCCCTGAGAAGCCTGTGAGGTCTGCACAAAGTGCAGGAGGTACAGCTGGAAGCTGGGTAAGCACAATTTACTAACACTCACTAATTCTAGATGGGAATATAATGTTACCTTGGGCTAATAGTTTTAAAATAAATCATCTGAATCAGACACCTGCCTAGGTGATCACCATAGCAATTTCAAAACAAACAGTAACCTTAAAATTATCAAGAGTACCGAAGGAGAATGAGGTCCTGAGTTGCACTCTTGGAGACTATTTAGGATTATGCCTACATGGTCTTTTTGCAGGCAAGCATGAATTTGTTTGCCGTGTGTAATGAAGTGACCAAAAGACACACGACTATGTAGGACTCTGTGCATGAACCTGGACCTACCACATCTCTGCAGACCTCAGTAGCTTGGGGAGAAAAAAAATAATGTGCCTGCAGAAGCTCGGCCATGCTATATTCAAAGGGGCTTGTGCTTGGCTGGATCTGAACACTGGGTAGAATAAACCCCTCCTGTACCATTCAGCATATCCAGAGCGAGTCAGAAGCTGAAGCTTATGGTCTGTCAGGGGATCATCAGTCCCTGAGCTGCCCTGGTAATCCACCCTGTTCAATGGGTGTTCAACCTTCAAGCTGACCAGGGAAGTCTTCCAAACTCTGTATACATATCTTTTCCTCTGAAGTCGTTAATGCATCTGACTGAGCTGCTTGAAATCATTATTTGGATTAAAGAGAAAAACAGTAAACATGATTAAATGGATATTAAAAGCAGTCTGAAGGAAGGAGAAGGGCACAGGCACCATATATCTCACTCTGGGGTATCTGCGTCAACAAAGCCAGAAAAGCAGCTGTTGGAATTGTTAGCGGAGACCTCTCGAGTGATGATGTCTCTACATGAAAATGTGCAGTTAGCATCCTGCTGTGATAGTATCAGCAGCTGCTTCTAGCTTCAGTCATGCTCCGGAGTTCAGGCTCCACGTGCAGACCAGCTGAGCTGTGTCTGCCCACACCGAGGGGGGAATACTAGGTGCTTGGACTGGCTTCCCTGCGCTATTCTGGAGCAACCCACGAGGTCATGGTTCAGGAATGCTCCGAAGAAACCACAACAAGGGAATGTGAGCAACTGTAGACATGGAAAGTCTGTGCACCACAGGACCATCTTCCCTTCTGAGAAAGGAAAAAGGAGGATGGAGGTGGAGATGACATAAAGCAGGAAAAGCTCTGGGATTTCTGACTCATCACCCTTAGGGGTCTTCTAAAGCAGCACATTGTGGTGCTTCAGACAGAGCATGGGACTTCCTGGTGGCACCTGTAAGACTGGGGCATTGAATATGGAAGTGGCTCCCAGATGACTGGTGATCTTCAAAGACAGATGGCAAAAAGGATTTTAATGTCACAAGCCTGTAATTTTGCAAAGACCCAGATCTTCAAAAAACCCAACAAACAAAAGCCAGAGGGAGAACTGTTAGAACTGCTGGATGCCAGGATAACCTTTTCTAATGGTATCTCTCCCTCAGCTGTCTTACTAACCAGACAGGTGTTACTTTGTGCTTGAGAAGATCTCAGCTATAAAAGGCAACAAGTAGAAGAGTGTTTCTGGCTTTACAGATCCTAGAAGTGTGCTAACTCCGCACGCTGATTTTCACTCCCAAGTTTTCATCCAAAACGCCCGGTGGCTGTGGATGCCCCAGAGTGGGGTGGTTGGTACATACGTGCAGGTGTACACAGACACAAAGCATGCTGGGGGTGTGCTCAGGGAAGGAGCAGAAATACAGATGTTTATACCTAATGGGAATGCTGTAATTTCTCCAATATGTTAACAGATAAAAGATAGACCAAACAACTGAAAGAGCACCATAAAAGATTTTAAGAGATTTTTAGCCTTGCTAAGTCTTTGATTGTATTTTTTCTTTCCAGTCAGATGTTCCTAATGGAAAAATTACAACACAGCATCAAACGACTCAGAGTTAATGAATGTGAACAGTAATTCTGACGTGACAAACATGTGTTTATAAAGCATGATAATTATTAACAACTGTAAAAACTGTTTTGGAAACAGTTCTTGCTCCGCTCTGCGTAGTGGTGTAAGTACCTGCAAAGGACAGAATCATTCAGCAGGATTACAGGGAAAAATTCTCCCTTGGGACCAAATACCACTCTGGGTTATTAACCAGCAAAATCTCATTTCGCAGACTGTTGTGTTTACATCACAGCTTTTGATGAGGACTCTCCCAGCTTTGACAATGTTCTTTTCATACCCCTCTTTCCCCAGCATACTGAACAACCCTCTGGGGTTCCCAGAGCAACTCTGAATCTGCAACACTTCTCTGAGGCCGATAACCCTCCTGACTCCCTGCCGACAAGTGCAAACGTGCAGGAGGTTGTTGCTCCCACTGAAGTCGTCATGTTGTCTAGCTTAACAATTTCCCATGGCTGAATATTGAGGGACTGATGTCCTAAAAGCCTGATTCTTCTGAAGAAGTGCATACTGCACATACTTCATTGTTTGACTCATAACCCTGGTGCCAGGACTTTAGCTTTTCATTTCTATTTATTCACCACGGGAAACCTAAAGTACAAATACATTGGATGAAAGCCTGGCTCCAGTGAAGTCAAGGACAAAATTCTCATTGATTTCTGTAGGCAGAGAACTTCACTTCTGTGCTTTTGGTTGTACTTGACTGTTCCTGGCTTAGGGCTAAAGTGACTCTTTTGAAAAGACTCTGTTACCCGTAGTGATGATGAATTCCAGTGGCACTTCCAAACACAGCCCATGTGTACAAGAAGCATCTGTTTCTATCCTGAAGAGCTTGTAGCTTATAAAGTAAGCCAGATTTGAAGCAGTTCACGGTAAAGATTTTTCTTTTTACCACAGCCCCTACTCAGACCTTGAGTCTGTTTGAAGCTCCCTTATGCCAGGCCATAGGGAGGGGGAAATAGAAAGGTAAATGTGGCTGGCCTCGGGTGCTGGTTGGCTTTTAGCAGCGTGCAGAAGTTTGGTAACAAGCAGTCTTCAAGTGCTGAAGCTTTTGTCCACCAGTCCCACAATGGCAGGCCACGTCCAAGCAGCCCTGATTTCGATGGTTCTTCCAGTGCTGTCACAGCACCGTGGAGCTGTCTGCTGCCCAGTGTAGGCTGCAGCAGCACTGTTGTTCATCTCCTTTGGCTGCGGTATCTGCTTTTCCTACTTGTCCACAGAGTGGAAGGAATTGGTTTGGGTTATACTAAGAGGAGCTGGACTTGGCCATAGCCTTCTATTAACACGTTGTAAGAGCTCATTACCATGTGCTTTGTCAAGTA
>VWZY01013391.1:94718-108559 GCA_013399075.1 Chloroceryle aenea | reverse complement strand
AAAAAACCCCAATCAACCAAAAAAGGCACAACAAAAAAACAAACCAAGAAAAACCCAAGCCATGCACTTAGGAACATCAGATGTCAAAGAAAACCACCTGATATTTTAAAGTGCATAGCATTTGAGTTTAGAAAAGTCCATTGGTTAAAAAAAATAATACTGACAGCTCCCCAGTGCCCAATTAATCATTTGCTTTTAACAACAGAGACTCCCAGGCAGCCACAAACGTGGAACAGGAAAGCAGGAGAAATGAAACAGTCCTTTGTCCTGTGGCTGAACTTGTTGCCCTTGCTGGGACACCAACAGTTTATCTGGGCAGAGAAACCCACTGGCCCACTTGGCATCCTGCAGCTCCTGGCATGTGTTGAACAGGTCGGTAGGTGGTCTGGCTCAGACCTCTTGGCCGTGCTTTCTCACAGGGATCCTTGCTTTGCGGGGAGAAAAACATTTCAACAGAAAGATCTTTTCCGTGGGGTTCATAAACTGTTCCGTGGTCCTTGGAGTGCTCTGCTAAGTATGTAGCTGAACTTGAAAAAGTGCAGTTATTTTGGTGCTACCCCATAGAACTTGTATGGAAATCTGCTTTGCCTTGATCTGCACAACCATCTTAGTAGAGAAACTGGAGCTTAAATGGAATTGGTGCATTCAGAAATCTTTAAAGTTTGGGGGTGAACTGATCTGGCTGAAGACTTCCTGCAGTCTATTTAAGAACAGCAATGCTGCTTCTCTGCCTTGGTATCTGTCGGTGTGTTTTTGCTAAGGAGGCTGGGACACATTTCACTTGCTTCAAAGCCAGTAAGGAGTTGACTGTGGCGGTAGTTAAAGTGGCTTTTACTGCTTTGTTGTTTTTATTGGGGTTTTTATTGCAGGAATGTATTATCTTTATATACAGCATGCCTGATTTACGCTAAACTCCAGGAAGAACTGTCGGGTTTTAAGTGGAGAATCAGATGGAAAAAAGGGGGAAGGATGTGGAATATTCTGGCCAGTATCACCCACCTATTTTCTATCAGCTCAGTGTTACCTCTTAGTGCTGCTTTCTTCAGAGGTTGTTGGTACAAGAACTGACTGTTATTTGGAAAGTAACAGTTTTCCTCTACAGCCTTTCACTTGTGTGCAGCAGTGAGGATGCCAGGCCATGGCATGCTGAGGTGGAGGCAATGAGGTGTTACTGAAGGTGGTAGTTACAGCCTCAGCAGCATTACTGCTTATCAGCAAAAAAAAAGGGCCCAAGGTGGAAGAGTGTTTGTCTTTCATTGTTTTTTAATCTTGGTGCATTTTGCATAAGGGATTATCTGTGATGGTGACCTCATCAGTGGGTAACTCCTTAAGCAACTGTTCCATTTGATAGAATTGCCCACTTGTTTTTTTTTAATAGTTGAATTTACTTTGACTACTGTATAATACAAAGTGCATAAGCTCTGTACACACTTGTTCTGTCACATCAGTAACTGTTTGATTCCTTTCTCTGACCTGGCTTTAGAATGTTTGTTCCACATCAGTGAAAAGGTGGCAAAGTGGGCAGGGTTAAGAACAGCCCTTCCCAGTATCTGACCTCGATGAACTGCTCTGGGAAATGAAGAACCAGGGCTTTAGGTATCAGGGGAGTTTTATTAGTAGAAGTGTCAGTAACAAAGTTAAGGGGGCTTTTGAAGCTCTTTGAGATGCCTTAATTCTGTCAAGATCCCACTTCGGTGTATCTAGACCTTCATTTTCCTGTGTTTCATATCTTTAGTTCATGAGGAATGTTGTGAGTCTACACTCTTGGAAGCTGTCAGGCAAGTGGGTAGCGCAGGAAAGGGATTCCTAAAATATATGTGAATAACAGCTTTTCCTCCAGTCTGTTCTGTCTTCTAAATCAAGAAATTGAATGTGCTACACAGTAAGCTGAAATATTTTAATCAGACATTTTTTTAGTATAAGGGGGTCCAGAGAATCAGTTTTGTGTCTCACTCTCAAGCAGAGTCACTTCCATGAAATCTGAAGGCCCAGCTATTGCCACAGCTATCTTTAAACCACTGAAGATTTCATGAGTTCCACCAGCGGACATGAACTCAGGTCAGCAGAATATTTTTGGGAGATGTTTCCCACTTCCTTTCCAGCCAAATGTACCCATGTTTTTTTGGGTCTGGATCGGCCTCTTGAATCACAAAATGTTTACATCTGCTTCCCATTACTGCCTCCTCCTCCTCCATCGTGAATTCCATAATGTCAGCGACATTTCTGCCTGCCTGCTTTTAGTACAAGCAGATAACACACTTTATTCCTTAAGAATCTGTTACTAGGGAGGGGAAAAAAAAAGAAGTCACTCTTTTCCAAACAATTGTCAAGAGCTCCTAAGCCTTCTGGAGCATCACACAAAAGCAACTTAATCCTGCTCTCTGCAAATGTCATGTTGCCTTGATCTCTTAACAGGAGTTTGGGAAGTTGTTGCTACAACATTTGCAACAATCGTGCCCCGTGTCATTGCCGCGTGCCACAAATCACATGCAGGGAGCTGTCGGGAGTAACAATAACATAGCGAGGATGAAATGGCTTAAGTCCTGTGTGAAAGATGCAGTGCCATAATTCCAGATTGTTCATTGGTTTCTCTCTGCTTCTACTGGATCCTTTGAGACTGAATTAGGTCATGGATCTGTAGGGGAGGTGGAATTTGCTGTGTAGAGAGGAAAAAAGTTTAGTGTAACTGAGGCTTAATGCCTTCATCAGGGTTTGCCTAAAGTAGTTTTGCAGTGTGACCTAGTCCACAGCTGCAGAGCTGGCATGGGGAGAAGGGAATTTGCTCCTGCTTTGCTGTTGGGGCAGAGCAGAGAACAAACTAGCTCAAGACTTGTCTGTCAGGGGATAGCTACAGCGTTAAAGTTCATTCTCTTACTTTATTTGCAGCAAATCCTCCTATGGGCTGACCAACACTGGCTAACTGGCTGAATGACAGAGCTCGGGGGGTAGGGATCAGCAGCACAGTCTACTCGGAGGCCTGTAGCTCGTGGTGTTCTCCAGAGGTCAGTGCTGAGTCCAGTCTTCCTCAAGATATTCGTCAGTGACCTAAATGAAGGGACAGAGTGGCCCCTCAGCAAGTTTGCTGATGACAGAACCGTGAGGACTGGCTGACATCAGGAGGGCTGCACTGCCATTCAGTGAGACCTGGACAGCCTGGAAAGTTGGACAGAGGGGAACCTCATGAAACTCAGCAGGGACAAATGTAAAATCCTGCACCTAGGGAGGAATAACCCCCTGCACTAGTACAGGTGTGAGGTTGACCTGCTGGGAAGCAGCTCTGTGGAGAAGGACCCAGGATTGCTGGTGGACAAGTTCACCATGAGCCAGCCATGGGCCCTTGTGGCCAAGAAGGCCGATGGAGTCCCATCTAAACCCACCTAGATGTGATCCTGGACCCTCTGCTCTGGGTGACCCTGCTGGAGCAGGGGGGTTGGACCAGAGGATCTCCAGAGGTCCCTTCCCACCCCTACCATGTTGGGATTCTAGGATATGGACACTTTTCAAAGTGCCTTCATGCACTCTCAGCTCACCTATCTCTCAGCTGGATTAAGGTAAGCCTTGCAATGGCTACAAAGCTAAGAGCAGATAGTCATGTACTTGTCCAGTACGATCTCTAAGCTGGCAGATGTGCCCCAGCTCTGGTCAAGGCCCGTTGTTGAAATGGCATCGAAAGCCATGGAGGATGTGTCAGCTGGTTGGTGCTGGGCTGTCATAGCTGTGGGCTTACTGGCTTGTGACCTGCCAACATGGGCTGTAGGTGCAGGAGATGTGCAGTCTGCTCGTGTGTGCCCTGGTACGTAACCTGTTGGTAAAGCTTGGGCATTTCTGTGGTACGGGAAAAGCAAATTAAGTAGCTCACAGCAACTTTTGTGAGCAACTTTTCTTGTCCAAGGCCAGAGGCCCTGTCTCTTCCTTTGCTCAGACGGGGTGCTAGCTCACTTCCAAGCTCTCTGCAGCAAACTTCCCTTTTCCCTGAATACCCAAGCCTTCCCTGTACAGCTCTTATTTAAAAAAGCACTTTTCACGTGTGAGTTTCATTCCCGTGTCAGTGGTGACTCGGTGATACCACCCGTGTGACAATACTCATCCCGTGGAGGGGACAGTTGACAGAGGCTGTGGAAAGTGCTGGAGGTTGGCAGGCAAGTGAGCTTTGTCCATGCACTGTCACAGATCAGTACCTGTCACTCTGGGTGGTGGTCTAACTTCTCCAGGGAAAGACACACAAGAGGTGCAAGAAGAGCCTTCACCTTCATGTCCCGATGAAAACATTCTTGGTTCCTGAAAAGTAAGTGCTGAAGGAAACATATTTTACTGCATTGCTGGGATGAAGTGGGAGGAGAATCCGGTTCTTCTTACAGATTTGTCAGGAATTCCTCTGTCTGCGCTGCCCCTTGGGGACCTCTGGGATTTGCAGAGGCTTCTGCCAGAGGGGTCTGGACTTCTGCAGAGAATTGATAATATTACTGATTTCCAGATGCACCTGGTAGATGTAGCAGCCCCCCCATCACTGTGAGGGGAAAAAAAATAACTTGTTTCTAGAGAGAGAGTTCGAGGAAAGCAGTTTCTTTTCTCCTTTATAAAGTAACTGCTACTCCAGACTTTACGGAGAGCTTTGTGGAGAAGGAATTCCCCATCTGGAGGAAAGATGTGCTGTGTGGATTCAGGCTTTCTGGGAGAATAACAAAACTCTGTAGTCTTGTAGCAGAATGTTGCAGCGGAATCACTGAGCCAACTGTTTTGAACCTGAGCTGGGTGAGGGGAAGGCCGATCACGGATGGTGCTTAATATTCTTACAGTATTTTCTCAAGGGCTTGTAATTAGAGTATTGTGTCATCACAGGGAAAGGCAGCCTGGAGGTCATAGCTGGGTATGGGAAACACTAGGCAGGACTTTTTAAAATAGCAAGGGCAAATCAAAATGCTGAACTAATGAGAGGAGGCCAGCTTGTTACTCAGCATGACTTCACCAAAATCAGCTGTGCTGTATCAGAGTGGAGATCTGGCCCCGAGTCCAAACACATTTGCAGCATACTTAGACTCTAGGATGTCATATCTTTATAAAGCATAAATCCAAGTGGAGTTGTGGGTTTTTTCTTGTAGACCTTCCTCATATAAACCAGTCTATAAACACATGACTCCTCAGACTGATTGTTTGCATTAAGATCTTCCCCACAATTTCAGGTCTCTCTGTGCAATTCACAGTAGGGATGTGAGATGTGAAAAGAGTAAATGTGCTGATGGGTTTGGAGGCTGGAGCATCTGTAGCTGACACAGCAGCAGATGTTTCTGTGTGGATACCCACACAGTTTGGGAGAATTGTGTGTCTGCTTCGTTTATCTCTGTCCTGTGTATGGTACCAAACTGGGACGGTAAAGAAATGATTCCCTCTTTCTCCATGAGGCCAGGATATGCATCAAGTCAGGAGTCCTGGATTAACAGCATCTGGCATTCAGGGTGTGTGATGCTTCAAGAAAAGCAGGAGAGAAGGACACTATAAAGCAAACAAAGCTGAAACAATCCGGCTCCAGGCAGCTAGAAGGAGCAGGACTTGGGTTCAGGGTGTGGAAACCCAGCCAACACATGCTCTAAGCCCAGGCGGGGTGACGTTTCACCACAGCTATGTAAAACAAGAACTCGTTCACACTTGAGTCTCCCCACAGCTCTGGGGGTGTTGCACTGGGCTAAGTGTTACCTGACTTTGATGTTCTCCAGACAGACCCCATATTTGTTCATGTTTACACGTTTTGATGGGGAAGGAGCAGCTCTGCTTAATATCCCCTGGGTTTCCTTGCAGTGGTTTTAAACACTGCAGTGCAAATACACAAACTCAGCAGGTCCTACAACAGCTCGGTTCCCACCAGGCAGAGTTTGTCTGGCAGAGCAGTGGGTGAGAGCACAGATTGCTGACGTAGATACCAGACCTACAGCCTGTCCTGCAAGCAGATACTGGAAAGCTCCCATTCCCTCCAAATAGGGATAGGAAAGTGATGGAGACGCGGTGACAGGCCAAAGATTGAGCTCCCTCCTCCTCCTCGCCTTTTTAATCCATCTCAGCAGGCTTCATAAATACTTTTCTCAGTAGCTGGACATAGAGGGGCTATTCCAACATTCCAGTTGTGAGGATATACTGGAATGGCATGTTCAGGCATCCTGCCTTTAGCAGCAGAGGTGAATATGTCACTAAATCTCAAGTTTGGGGAAAATTTGTTTTTTTATAGTTGAAGCTTGCTTTCTGACACTGATTTCAGCCTTTATATATAACAACTGTGGTGGGGCTAACGTACTGCACATCCTGGGTCAAATCTGTGTTATGTGCAGAGGACCTGGAAAGTAAGATGGTTCCTGCCCTGAAAAGTTGGGAGAAATAAAGGGCTTATAGGTACCACTGGGTTTCTGATGAGGAAACTCAGGCACAAAGAATACTAAATGATTTTTCTATGTATTGGGGGTAATCAGGGCTTTTACTGCAAGACTGCCTTCCCTCTTCCTGAACTTTGATCATATTTAATATATTTTTCTAATGATTTTTCCTGTTGAATTAAAAGGAGAAGCAACAAAGGACACAAAACTAACCCTGCAATATATAAAATCTGTAGACTAAAGAGCTACCCCGTCCTGCTCTGAAGGACCTTTCATCTAAATCCTAGGACACTGCATTGTCACTACAGAGAATAACAAAGAATTACTGTAAGCTGAAAGACAAGATAAAGCAGGCAGGAAGACGGGGAAAATATACACAGGAAACTGCATGGCCCGGACTGGGGTGAAGCTTTCCTCATGGCAAACAAGTGTGTTGGGCTCAGGGAATTCCAGCACTGTTTTTCTTTTGCTATTTTTGACAACTTGGGCTTTTCTTGATGCCTCCCCCCCGGTATTGTGAAACAGAACATTGTGTCACACTTTAGAGTGGAATCCAGCAAGCTGAAGGGACCAATGAGGTTAAATGCAGCAAGTGAAAACTTTCATTAAAAGGCAATTTCAGTGTCCACTGTGCAGGAATGCAAAGGAGCAGTAGCTAGAACTAATGAATACACTGCAGAGCCGTTGAAATTCCATGTATGTGTTTATATCTAATAGCTATATGCAAAAAAAAAGGCAATTCTACCTTAGTAATAATTAGAAATACAGGACAAAACTGAGAAGCTTAAAGCCTCCTCTTTAAATAGATATTATAAGGAAACAAGCTGTGCTGTTGCTACTGCAGTAGAATCAGTGTTTGGCTCTCAGGCCTGTGTTTTTTACTGTGAGGAAGACGAAATGAGAATGGATTTGGAGCCTTACTCTTCCCATTCCAAAGTTTCCTTCAGTCTGTAAATGAACTGTGGAAAAAAACAAAGCCTTGGGCCAAAAAGCTGAACCCAGTGCTGGTGGTGTTCTGTACTTGAACTGTGCCTTTGGAGGAAGCACTAATCCACTCAGTTCCTACCAGCAGGATGGATAATGAGCTGTCAGGCAGCTGCAACCCATTACAGGTCAGAACTGGGGTTGCATTTGACTGGGCTGGGAAAGAGAGGAGCAGTGTGCGGTGGGACGGTCGGTGTCCATCCCTACCCAGGCACAGCAAGCTGAGGTGGAGGGCTGGGGGGCAGTGTGAGGAGGGGGTGTAAGGCAGGGGGTGAAGTTTCCAGAGCTCAGGAGGGACTTCTCAAGTGAACCATGAGGAACCATAGCAACCAGAGTAGACAAAACAGGTAGTCTGGATATCTCCTAGCGTGCCCGGGAAACAAGTGCTGTTATGAGGTCCTAAAAGAAAACTGTATACAAAACTCGACCTACAGATGATGAACATTGGCTGAACTCTGTTTGATCAAAGTTGGAACTGTATTGCTTTGTATTTCATGATTTCTCTGCATTTGGCAGTGTAATAGTTTAGCCTCTCTGACACACTTTAATGTAGATGAGTGGATGGAACAAAGTATGATTTCATTCAGTCAGCTGTAAATATTTATGAACCCAGCCATCATTGGTAGGGAATGCATGGCTACTCGGTGCTAATAAGAATGAAAAGGGCAAACATGACTGAGACTCGTGAGGGCAGAACTGGGACAGTTAAATTTATGTGAGGATCTGTTCTTTGCCAGATTTTACTCTTCTGGAGCTCTAGACAAGTGGGTCAGTAGCTACGCAGAGGTGTAGATGCCCCTTTCAAGATAAGAATTATTCCTGTATTGAGATTCATTTACTGAAATATTAGAAGAAGTATTTTAACTTGTTGAGGTCGAGTTTGTTCCCTGCTGGCTCTAATAACTCACAAGCTTCATTTTCCCTTGTGCTTGAAGTCCCAGTGAGCCAGTATGACACTAATGAAAGCGATTTCATGATGTGGGTTTTAGTCAGCTGAATGTCTGCAAGTTCAGGGTCTGACAGTTACCATGAATCATTAGGAAAAAAATATCCTTTAACTCAAAGGCTGGGAAAGGGTTGTTAGGTTTTTTCCTTTTTGAAAAGCTCAAAACAGTTGTTTTTTTCCCAGATACGTCCATTCCAAAGAAAGTTTCCTTCTATCTCTGCCTTGCCCAGAAGCCACACATTCCATTGCAGACTCGTGAAGCGATGAAGGATTTGCTTTGGCTGAGGCATCCTCCTGGGTGCAGGAGGTCTGCTGCTGGCTCTGTCACAGACACTCTGTGTAACCTTAGCAATGTCTTTTGGTCTTTACATTTTGTTCTCTCCGAACTATACAAAATGCAGTACAGGTTTCAGGTAGAAGGGTTTGGAATGGCTAAGAACAGTACTAATGTACTATTCATTGCTTTTTAGGTTCAGCTTTCAAACATAGTCCTATCTTGTTCCAGAAAAAAACCTGTAACAAATTCCCATACTGGGAAGGACAAGACCTGTATCATGGAATATTTATTTTCTCTCCTTTATGAGAATATCTCTACAAGTATTTCCATCCTTCATTGCACTACTTCAATACTTGGATTATTCTTCTGCAGGAAAAAAACCTGCCACACCAATCTGAAATAGATAAAGCTCAAACCAAACACCTTCACTTGTGCAGTTCTAGCCTGACACCTTAGGGACCTGTTTTGTAGGCACACATCCATTCATCTGGCTCCTGCCTCTGCAAAACCAGATGTCTTTAGCATTTTGGCTTCCTGTCCTCTGGCTTTCGACCTTGATTTTTGGAGAGAGAGTCAGGGAAGAATGTCATTCCCCCTCCTCACCCCCACCACCTTTTTCGCAGTCACCTTCCCGCTTCCCGCCTGCCTGGCCAGCACCTTCCTGAGCAGCGTGTGGTTCCTGGAAGACTCTGCTCGTTGGTTTCATTGCAGGATGATGGGTTTGGCCAAAGCCTGGCTTGGGGAACTCGTTGGTAAACATTCTCACGAAAGGCTTACTGTCTGTCACAATAATTTGCTAATCTGTTTATAGCTGAGATTCTTATGAAATGAATTCAGTCCCTCATGGAGCCTTTTCCTGCACGTATCTTCATGGAATAGACTTGATGCCTTTGACAACTCTTAATGCTTGCTGATGCTTAATTCAATGGCATTGAGCATTGAGTAGTTTTTTTCCTACTTTGGAGCTCACAAGGTGTAAGAACAGCTAACAGGGTTCTTGCATCCCTCTTCCTGAACTGAAGATGGCTCAACATTGTCTGCTGGAAAGTGATTTGTAGTACAAGTTGGCCAGACAGTGTGAATGGGGGCCAGAGCTGTGTTTATCAGGCACATTTCAAAACTGAGTTAGACATTCAAGTGTGACCATTAACCCTTTAAATCATTGCACTGTTTCTGCTATCCTGTGTTACAAGTTCATGAAGACTGTAGCTAGAGAGCTTATGGATATCATCTGTGCCATAACTTTGGGGCTCTTTCAGCTGCTTTGAAAGGAGCCCACACCAAACTCATTCGGAGTCCACCTGTCCTTTCTACCCTCACGTTGCACCAGCAAAACAAAGAGCTGATTGTACTGTATGTGGACATCGTTTCCAAGTAAGCTCCAAACCGGGTGGCACGCGTAGTAAAGACTATTGAAATACAAATCCAGTTTTAGTACTGGAGAGGTGCCACGTTCTATAGCTGTAGTCTCAAGTAGACTCTCAAAGTTAACTTCAGTTGTAGCCAGAATCCCCCGCTGCCACCTCCTTACTGCAGCTGCTCTCTCTGTTGCTGAAGTGAAGGCAGCATAGCAAGTTGTACCTACGTTTTGCTGTGCAGATCCATCCCAAGAATCCATTAGTGTGTGAACAGTAGCCTTTTCAGCAGAGATCATACAGCTGCGAGGCCAAAGATCACTGTTATTCTAGGGCAGGGCTAGCCCAGAAGCCTCTATAAAGAAGTTGCTGTTGTAGATCTCAAAAGAACTCAGTAACTGTCAATACAGAGAGTTTCCCAGTCTTTGCTGTGGAAGAAATGGCAAAGATTCTTAGTAAAATCATGCTGCTGGGTTATTTACGTTCTGCTGACTGATATAAAGGGATGAGTTTTGCAAATCTGTGCACAGCTTTTAAAAAAATACATCTTTATTTGCAGGCCCAGTGTTGCGTTCCTTTCTTTTGTGCTTAGAGTCAGTACCTCAGTGGAAGTCACTGCAGCCAGTCGGGAATGATCATGGGAAATGGGAAATACCTCATTCTCTCCCTGAGGGAACTCACACCTGGCTCAGGTGCAGGCCAAAACCCTGGCAAGAGGGGAAAGCACAGGCCAAAAGTCACTCCGGAAAATCTTTGATTTTTTAGGAGTTTCTGATATTTGGCAAGTATCTTCACCTTTTATTTTCTCTTCCTATTTGAAAGACCCAGGCACTTTACACAGAGCCTTCGGGTGTGTTTGTACTCCAGGCCAACACTCTGACAGCAGTTTAACTGTGGCTCAACTACATATCTATCAACTCCTAGTAGTAGGACCACAGTGGTGCTCAGAGGGCTTCAGAACTCCCTTGGGATTCCGAAACGCTCCTTCGGTGACAACTGTTGTGAGGCGACCTGTCACCAAACAGTCTGTGTGGGAACTTTATTTTCCATGCCCTCGCATTCCTTGCTCCCGTTGCTGTCTAGTCTACAACTAGTTGGCATAAGCTGCTTTCATGCTTTTTTTTTTTTCAATTGCAGCTTGTCTACACAGCAAAACTGTAGTGTGTGTGTTTTCAAAGGAGGTGCTCAAGAGGCTGCAGCTGTTTGCAAGAGCTGTATGTGCTATGGGGGTAGTTTATGAAGCAGGAGAGAACATCTTTACAAGCTGTTTCTGAGCCTGCCCCTGGATCCTGAATTCAGGCTGAATAAGCGGACATATGGCTTCTGGCTGGGGGAACAGAAGGTGCCAAGGGCCTGCCTCTCTACCTGTCATTTCCATTCCAGGTACGGGAAGTGAAAGGATTTTGACGGCAAAGCACATAAAATGAATGAGGTGGGATGTTTCTGCAAAGAGATTTTGGCAGCACTCTGGTGTCGGTTGCATGTACTGGGCGAGCTTATCCTGAGCTTAAGGCCCCAGGGGTTGCCGAGTGTGCTGTGGGTCCTGAGGACAGGAGAAATATTGAGCTGATTTCTAAAGCTTCCTTCCTCCCTTAACATTGCTGGTTTGAAGGTAGGTCCTTGCTCCCAGTAAAGCTGTTTCTGTAGCTGTCTCCCTGCCCAGTGCCTGTCACGCTCTGGTGAGAGCGACAGTGGAGCCACAGGACAGTACTGCAGGATTATCCACTACTGGGAGGTCACAGTAAGAGCCCAGTGCCTTTCCAGTGTGGTGGTGTACAGGGTCTCAGGCTTGAACGGTGGTGCCAGTTCGTACCCTTTGACCACTGCGTCTGGAAAATGGAAATTGCTGTTTTCTCCCTGTTGTTATAACTGACTTCAGGATGGGTTTGTGATCGGGAACTGAACTTCTTGGAAAACTGCCTAAGTTACAGTCACTTTCATGAAGTCCTCATAGCCTCCTGTGCAGCTTGCACTTAGCAAGGACAGGAAACCATTCAAATTATGCCTAGCCAGTGACACAGCTCTCTGAGGAGAGCGGGGTCTCATGCTGTGCTCAGCCTAGTTTCCAAGCTAAATTGACACGGGGGCATTTGGAGAAAGCTTTGTAGAAGCGTCCGGGCTGTTGATGTTTTCTCCACATAGACCTATTAACCTGTGAAGGAATTTGAGATTTGCATGCCTAGAGCTGTGAGGGTCCCTGAGCCACGTTTTCAATGATCACATTATTCATATTCCCGAGGTAAAAAAAATACTCCACTGATGTATTATGTCTCGCCTTCTGTTTCCTGATACTGCATAGGAGGCTGCACCTTTGCATTTCTGATGTTGAATTTGACCACATTTAGAAACGTTCTTTCTCCAGGTGGGATACAGTCTGTTGACACAGTTGGCTTTTTACAGTGCGGTGAAACATTAACCGCTTCCTCTCCTCCACTCCAGAGCATCACACTTTTGACCTGTCATTTAGGAGGCAAGCTCATTTACACCAATCAAAACCTGAAGTATTTCTTTTTTGGGGAAGCTCTTTTGCATTCCCACCCTTTTCAGAGCAGACTTTGCTGTTGAGTGCTCTCCTTCCTCTCAGCTCTTCCTGCCAAGTTAGTACAGTGAAGTTTTGATAGACTCCCACATTAAATCCACAGTAGCCTGGAGGTCAGGCAGTCCTATGCTGCTGTGCTAAACGTACCAAGTGACTCTGAAATAGATTTGCTTTTCAACAGATTCTTCTTCAGTGAGGTAAGAGATTCAATTTCCCAGTTAAAGAAACCAAAATGAAATAAAAGGTATGTGATACATGAGCAACTCCGTTAGACTCAGGTCTAGACAGCAGTCCAGGAACTTGTCTCTGAAATGGTTAATTATGGAACAAATAGCTCAGTTCAGTGCTGCCTTGAGAAAAGGTCTGACTGTCAGATAGTCCAGATCCCAGAGAGAAAATTCCCTCTGCAGTAAGAGCATCTCACACATTGTTTCCTTGGCAAAGCGCATTGGACTTAAATGAAACATAAGGACTAGAAACAATCATCTGAGTCTTTTATGCACAAGAGGTATTGTTGGTTTTGTTGGGTTTCTATTGTTTGGTTTGTGTTTTTTTATATATTGAATATAATAAATATTCATTCCCTGGATGGCTTTCAGAAGGGAAAACCTGAAAGGCCTTTGTTTGTTGCTCCCCTTAATATAGTTCTTTTATCAACTGTCCCCTTTGCAGTCAGCTCTGGAAACAAATAAGTTAGAAAACTCAGAACAGTTTGTATGATCCTTACCCTTGTTACTGGGCTGTTTGCTTTTGTCTGTCAGTAGATGTAAAATAATTTTTTCCTCTTTACTGGGGGTTATTTTATTCATCAGTGTTGGAACCAGCACAGGTGCCAGGAGGCACTTCCAAGGTTGAATCTCAACTTCCTTAAGTGCCCATTAGCCGGGAGATGCAAAGTGCTTCATTGACACCTTGCTTGTTGTTCTCTCTGTATTACTCTTTTTTCCTGTACCCGAGACCCCCTGAATCTGTGTCTCTGCTGCCTGAGCCAGCTGCTCAAAGGAGTAGAATCTATCGTGCTATCCTTCCTGAATTGTAATGTGTCTTTAAACATATGCAGCTCATAGCAGCTCTGAAATCAAACTAGGGTGAAATCAAAAGCTCTTTCTCCCTAGTTCTCTTGCTAGCATTGTCTGGCTGCCCACTCAAGGGCTTGTTACCTTAATGTTTTTCAGTATCACAGGACTGTGACACCTCCATGAAATAGGACATAATCCTGCTTAGACCTGCTCAGTCACCTGACTGCTTACAGATGCCTATTAAGCCCCCTGGATGTGAATATTGAAATGAGCCCCATTGTGTTCTCATGGGCAGTGCAGGGCTCAGTGCTAGTAGGAGAGTCAATGATCAGGGGTTAATATTCCCCCAGCAGCCCTCCCCC
>VWZY01013391.1:63959-83422 GCA_013399075.1 Chloroceryle aenea | reverse complement strand
CAGTGGGGCTGGGGTTTAGGCAAGGGAGAGGCAGCTTGTTGATGTCGAGGAGGAGGGAGATCGGTGTTGATGAGAATCCTGTGAATGGGATCTTTACTTTCTGCCGCACGCCTGAGGTTCAGGGGTGGTCAGAGGTACCAACTGGCCCTGGAAAGGTCCCAGGTGAGCGCTCTGCGTGGTACCGATAGCTCTGGGGTGGGAGTGGAGAGAATGTGATGGCTGAGAAACACCAAGCCTCGCAAAAGTGGCTGCATTATCTTTACACACACAGCCACGTAATCTCTTTTTATCAGATCAGAGAAGAAAGGGAATTCCTCCTGTGTCATTGTCTTTGGGATTTTATCCCTTCTGGCTTTTTTGTTTGGGTTGTTGGTTTTGCTTTTTTTTTTATTATTATTTTAACAAAGGATTGGGCTCGAACTCTTCTAACTGGACTTCTTTCTTGATTTCTTCTCTCTTTTCCCTATGGCTCTCGAGAGAGTAAAAGGAGTCCAAAGGATGCAGAAGGGATCACAAGCTTGAAAAAAATGGGGATTTGCCAGATCCTCAGCTGGTGTAAATCTGACTTTTTCAGTTAGTCCAGCGGAGTGTGGTCAATTCACACCAACTGCACATTAAAGTCATTATGTTCCGTAGGAGTTCCTAGGATTGAAATCCTGAAATTCCTCCCGGTTTTCCTGAAGTTTGCTACGCTTTCGCAATGTTAAAATAATGGGGGTGAGGGGATTAAAACTCCCGATAACGTACTCTGCTGATGCTGCAAGGAAAATATTCTGCTTTCTGAGTCATTTGCCCTTAGCTGACTTTCTTATATTAATGGCTCACGGGTTTCCTTCTTTAGCCATAAATTGCCTGCGGATTCGTTTCCCGCGAGTGAGCCCGTGTGTGACAGCGTGTGCCTGTGAGTGTGCGTGTGTGCGCCGTGCAGAAGCGAAGCCAAAGCGAGAGGCTGTTCCTTTAAAGCACAACCGAAAAAAATGCCTTCAGGCGTCCTATTACAGTAGAGTGAGCCAAGGATCGGGATTTGCAGCTCAGCTATATAAACCCAGCAGAATCTGGCTGATCTGACCAGTTTGCCTTGCTGTCAAACCATTCCGGCTTCCACACGCTCGCAGGCGAAATCGGACAACGCAACTTCTCCGAGTTTTGACAGGACGGCCACAAAGTCCGGACCCGCGAGCTGACTGGAGCATCCCCTGCATCCCATGGAGGCTGCTCACGGCGGGATCTGAGCTGCCAGGGGCTGGAAGGTAAGTGCTGCTTCCCTGAATTAAAGCATCAGAGCCGTTCTCCCCCCGGAGTTTGCAGTGAGACCCCTCACCGTCAGGACTGTCACTCTGAACGGTCAGGGATCTTACTGGGGGGGTTGAATTGGAGCCTGCCTGTCTTTAGTTTGCCTTTCTTGTCTGGTGTAAGAAGGTAAGAAGTGTCTCAGTGACATCAATCTGATCCAATGAATGAAGGATGAGTTAGCTGAATGCTGGACATTACAGAAATATAAACAGAAAGCTAATTGACAGGAAGGGTGGAAAATGAAATTGGGGATTTCCTCCTGGCTACTGAATGTTTCCCCATCCTCGCCTAGAGTACCAGAGAAAGTCCACTTGCGGTTCTTAAGCCTCCCAGGTAACTCCTCTCCCTAGGCTATTGTCTATGACTTGGAAAGAGTCAGGCCCTTTCCTTTTTCCTTTGCTGTCTGCACTAACGCTTTTGTCACCCCCTTCCCCACCCCCACAGGGCTCCAGTTTCTGTTAGAAGGATGGTAACATCAGTCTGCAGGGGGGAGCAAAAGACAAAGGAAGAGCAGCTGGTATCTTATTACCAGTACTTAAATGGGTGGGTTCTGGGGAGTGGGAGGTTGGAATTCTCCATCACCCTGGAAAAGTGGAGACACTTGCATTAGTGTCTTAACTACTTGCTCCCTTGTGCACTGAGATTTTCTGCATGACTGTGTCTGCGCTTACCAGTTAGGCTCAAACTGGCTTAAAATACAGAAGCTGACTGGGAGAAGGTGATCACACTCCACACTCCACTTAGGAGTTGAGCCCAGTAACTCAAAACTTTGTTACATCACCTCTGTGGAGTTTGCCCTGCCTGATCTGCTTTCTGGCTACAAGGAGATAGAGGTTTAGGCAGTTATTCCAAACTTCTGAAAAATCCCCATCGTACTGTGCAGGAGAAGAATGCGTTCGGACTGAAATGATGGTGACACGTGCTCCTGCACTGTGGAGACGTAAAATTAAAACACATAATAAAGATGTTGATCATATTTTCTGTCATGGAAAAAATTCGAAACCACCGAAGTGCCCGTGATTCTGTGGACTGGGTCGAAGCCTTATTTACTGTCAAGCTGTTGTTTGGGTTTTCTCTCCGAGTTAGTTTTTTGGGTTTTTTTAATCATATTAAATAATGGAAATTAATATTCTATACTTCCTGATTACTATTATATGTGGGTTTTGTTTTATTATGCTGGGGTTGTGCGTCTGCCTTTTAAAGCTGTGAAATCTTAAGGGGCTGTAGTCCAAGCATGAGCTGGATGGTGGGGGGCTAGTGCCAGTCCTTTGAATCCTAGGATGTCTTACAGAAAGGACAATGTCATTTGGGGTTTTTCTTATTGCTGTTGCAAACTCAGGAGCAAATGTTTGCCCAGATGCAAGTGTTTAGCCAAAAAAGAGATTTGGTCTGTCTGCAGTTCACCTCCCTGGCAGGGGATTTTGAAAGTACTTGGAAGAGTTACCAGGGTGTTCCCAGCGCATCCCCTTGGCAGCTGCTCAGGGTTAGGGCACTGAGCAGGGTGAGGAGCAGCTGAAAAGGGGCAGAGTGAGGGGGCTGCTGTACAGGGGGCTGCTTGCCCCCACTGTCACTGACACCATCACAGTCACTATCCTCGGCAAACTCGAATTTGTTTCACATCTATTTTGCTCATTAATTTCGTCCCCTGGCTCCTTTCAGCCCAGGGAAAATTCTTAGCAAGTTCCAGACCTTAATCCTATAATTGCAGTTACTTTATCAGTGTTTCCAAAGCTGTAGGAGAGCCAAAGGACCCGCTGAAAAGCGTAGAGCCTGCAGATTGGAATGTCCCATCTCATTTGGAGAGCTGATTACTCTGCTAAAGAAATCTCATCCAGGTACATTGTGGTGATGAGAACCAACCAGACTGTCTGCTCCCGTTGAAATAACGATGCTAGAACTCACTGGCAATGTCCCTAAACTCAGGCTAAGGAGTGTTTCATGAAATTATGAGTAACTGTGTTAGCTAAAAGCCTTTTTGTTAATGGAAATCTATTCAGGTTTTTTTTTTCCTTTGGTCCCAACTCCTGTAAGTCTGGATCATTTCTCTTCAGTAGTCACTTAAAGTTTATCACGTTGCTAGAACAGCATTTCTCAAGATGTTTGAAGTTCAGATCAGGTGGCTTATTTTTCATATTACTGCTTTTTATAAAATACCTAAAAAAAGCCAAGGACTGCTCACATATGAAGATGTTCTGACTTGCTGTAAAGAGACTGTCAAAGTTTGATCTTGAGCATTGTTTCACTTTTTGATAAGAAAATGAGACTAGATGGCAGCGTCTGTGCTACTGGGGACTTTTTCATTCCTTTCAATAGTGAAGCAGCAGTGAGAAGTGAGTGTGTTTGAAACAGTGATGTTGCTTTGGAGCTGGAGCTTTAACCCTTTCATCCCTTCTGGTAAAACCATTAGAAATCCTAGACAGTTCTCTGCTCTTCCCCTGGTGCAAGATGCCAGCACCGTGTGCTCATGCAGCTCGGCAGGGGTTGCTCAGAGTTCCGAGCGGTGCTGCATGGCAGTGAAGTGTGCAGTGGTGTACAGTAGCTGTCTGGTGTAACTGGAGATCCTGTACTGGCAAACCTGCGAGGGAGAAGCGGTTTTCATGCAGTTGCTTCTTTCCACTGGTGAACCCTGGTATCTGTCTAGGCTGACTATTACATTTGGAGGTGAGTGTAAATGCAGGGGATGGTGTTTGCTTCATTATGAGCTACACCATTACCTGTCCTGCCTGTGTGACATACATGGAAACATGAGAAATTCAGAGTGGTTCAAAATTACTCAAGTTTGAAGCCTGCATCTTGATATATTCGTCCTTGGCCCCTTGCCATCACAGTCTGCTAAGCTGAAGGACCACTGGCAGTTTTAAGGTGCAGTGTCTCATAAAGCCTCAGGTTTAGGAATGGATGATTTACATCACTGGAAAGTTAGAAATATCAGCTTTCCAGTAATAAAAAGGTATTTGTTTCACACTGGGGCAGATCATGATGCTGGTCTTGAAAATCTTGCTCTGCTTTACCAACATGCACTTTCCCAGACTGAATTTCTGGTGTGAATTTAGCACCCCCTTCTCAGAGACTGAACTCTGTTACCAAAGCCTGTGGTTATAGACTGTGGAAGTCTGAGACTACTGTAGAATGTAATAGTTCCCTTCAGGAGTTTTAGGGAAGTTGCCGATTTAATAGTGCAGAAAAAACATTGTTATTGGAGTAGGAAACTAAGGAAGGTTGCAGGCAGAGTGAATTAAATTGAATAAATATTTTATCATCACCCAGGCTCAGAAATATGCAAAGCAGTGCAAACAACTCTAGGACTACTAAATAGTAAACTGTGGACAGGAAACATCATAACTTGAGGTCAAAAGCTGAAAAATAAGGGCTGTGTACAGATTGCTTCTGAGTTTATAAGATGTAATTTAATCATTAAAGTGCTTGTTATCACAGTGGACTTGCTGTCCATGGCTTCTCTTGGTTATGTGGTGGAGTTTATTAGAAGTTGATGATGTTGTTACGACTGCTACAGCATTTTAGGGTTTAGTTGTATTTGAAAGAGTGTAGAGACAAATTAAGTGATGGTCCCTCCCACAAAGAACTTACAATTGCTATTATTAGCTGCTGAAAAAAGTTCTTTGTGTAGCAAAGAGAAAAAAGAAGGAAGAAGGCAGTTCTTTGAGGAGGGGGACTCCCGGAAAGAAGGAAGATGAACAACTCTGAGACAAATCTTGAGCTGTCTCAGTTTCCACTGGGCTCTGGGGTTTTTACAAGTATGAAGCTTCCCCTAACTCAGTACTTACTGTCCACTTGTGCTTTCGACCCTCTGTCCAGTCTAAGCTGAGTTAAATGCCTTTCACATGTGGGAAAAGTTAAAAGCCGGGCACTCTTCCAGCTGGTGAAATCTTTCAATGTATGATGTAACTAAACTGTGTGGAATGGGTAGTCTGGAGAGGAGGAGTCAGAATGGGATTCTGCCTGACAAGAGATGTCTCTTGATCCAGCAGAAAGTGCTCAGGCATTGAAAGAAGGAATATAATAGGGATCCTTTGCTGAAAGGGAAAGTTTGAATTACTTAGCATCTCTTTTTAATGTTGACTGCAGTGATATGCATGCCCCTATATCTAGACATGGCCTTAAGGTATTATTTTACTGGATTTCCATATGGATCATTTTTCTTGCTCTCTCTTGTGTACTGCCTGTCCTGTTGCTGACAAAACAACAACAAAACCCACCCTTATATCTGGATGTAGACTTGAAAGGATACTAGCCAGTTATATATTATCTCCTGTAAAGTACCCCTCATAAACAAGTGTGGAATTTTGCTGCTCAGGTTGTGGAGCTAATGGGAATAACTTCCCATTTATGTTTTTGTTTGGCTTATGAATGAGTCAATCACCAAAGATAAATTCATCCCGAGTTGATCTTGTTGCAAGAAGTTTTCTCAAATTCACATCCTTAATTGTCTTGCCCCTGTAGTTTCAATTAAACTAAGGTGGGATGTTGCCAAGTTTTCAGAACTTTCAACTAGAGAGTCCCTGTGTACGAATAGCCTGTGGCATTTTGTATTCTTTGGGTAGCGGAGAAGAGCGTTGCCAAGTTTGCATTCAGTCATCCATCACATATTGGCCTACTGGAGGTCCATTCTTCCCTAGCAATAGGGGAGCTCTGCTTCCTACTTAGAAAGATTACTCACACAGAAAGCACTTTCCCCATAACCAGCACCGCGCAGGGAAGAGAAAGGAAGCTTTCTTCAATTCATATAAGTGCTCGGTTTCCAAACCCTTGACAAAAATGATATTGTTTCATGCTTAGAAAACATATTCTTTTTAGTAATTGAGTAGAAAGTACAGGGTGGTAGAACAGAAATCTTTAATACAGATTTTAAAAACAATTGCTTGTATCATGGGCACAACAAAGGTCTATTGTCCTAGTCCGTCTCTTCCCCGTGCCAGGCTGGAGCATTGACTGCATGTGTAGATATTGGCCAAGATACTCAAAGGAGTCCAAAACTGGGTGCCTGGGGAAATTCCACTTTAATGATTTTGCTCCAGCTAAGTGCTTGAGCATTATCTTTATTACAAGATGCAGCAGAGTCTGATAAAACTCAAATTACATGTGCTAATTTTCATATGGGATTAGGGTTTTGGCCATAATATCAATCTTAATTCATCTTTATGCTCTTTTACACCATTCTGGCAGCACAAGGGGATGGACATATCTTCATCTGAGTGTACAGGAAAAGTAAACTGTGAGATCGTTTCCCCGTGTGCCCATCAGAACTGGATAAACAGTTATTGCCACCATTAAGGAGCTCTTGATGGAGAGGAAATTTTAAAAAGTTTGGTTGGTTGGTTTTTTTCCAAGAAAGGAGTTCACTTTTCCCAAGAAATCAAAAGAGCTGGAAGCAGACATATTTTGTCAGTTGTTTTTGGGCTCATCAAGATGGGATGCAGGGCTAGCAGCTGAGAGCCAACTGTGAGCTGAACACTCTTGTGACTGTGGTTTTCTGCCTCTTTGGTTTGCTGAAAAGCCTTTATTTCAGACAGGAAAGTTCACTTTCAGGATGTGTTATGTACCTCAGCACAAGACCTTAGTGGTTATCTTCCTTTTTGGCCCAGCGTGATCTCATTTGTCACAAATCAGTTTGTTAGACTTTCAAAAGGAGCTCAGTGTCCACTTCGCTCTGGTTCTTTGTTCTATCTGGTTCCTTTGGAAAGCCAGCCTCTTTTGGACATGCTGAATCCTCCTAAATAGTTTCTCTGTGCTCTGTGACAAAGGTCTATGCCAAGAAAGATATAAAGGTAGCTTGTGATGTGTAGGCAATCCATTCCCCTTCGTGAGACACAGTGTAATGCATATTTTTCCTTTACTTGTGGCTTGTACTTCCCTTCTGCATTGCTTGTTCTACAGTAATTCATGTCCGACTCAGGATGAATGCTGCACACTGTAGCCTACGAGTCAAATGAGAACAGGATGCATGTCAAGGGAAAGATCTCAGATCATTTTTCTTATTGAAGTATTTTGGCAATGTGAATAGTTTCCAGGAAAAAATGCTGGCATTTGCCATAGTGAGGACTCCTAATGAATGTCCTATCTATTTTTCCAGTTTGGTGGCCAAGTGAAGTGTTTATAGGAGGATATACCATCTACAAGCCAGGGAATTTATATTTCCACTGCCAAGCATTAATTATGATGTAAACTTGTCCACTTTACAGGTTAGCAAGTCAATCCCAGTGATCCAGCACTGCAAGTGCTGCGGTTCCAGGTTTGATGGAAAGAATGCAGGACCTAGAGAGAGTGCCATTCTCAAATGCATTCGTGTTATTTGTACATTATCTGCCATTCTCAGGCTGTTACTTCATATATGGTTTATTTTCCTTAGCAGGAGTTTACTGGGCTTTGACAGGGTTGCTGGCAGAAGCAAGGATATATGGTTTACTACCAGCCAGCTGTCTGGGCTTCTCTCTGCTCTCCCCATCCCTGGACACGGTGCCCAGGATCATTCACCTCCGAGAACTCAACATCACTGTCCATCTGCATTCTCAGAAGCCCAGAGCTTCTGGTGTTGTAATGCCCTGTCCGTGCTGAGGAAGATCACTGTGGACACGGAGTCTGGTCTGGTTGGGATCCCTCCAGCTTTGGGTGCGATCACATTTCCACACTACTCATGGTCCCACTGGCACTGTTCAAATGGGTGAAGCCTCAGCTGTAAGAGAAGGGAATGGATCCTGAATTTGTACAGTGCTTTCCAGGTTGTGGTCTCTCTCTCCTTTGTACTGTTTACCTTGCTTAGACCATGCACAGGAACCCTTAAACTGTTTGATTCTGTGTATATGCATAAAACTGACACTTAATACAGGAAAAGTGCAATTCCTGTAAATAGAAATATGCCCTATACCCTCTAATCCTGTATCCTAATGTCCTGTTAATATGCTCTGCTACACTGACAAACAGGGGACCTTATGGTAAACAAACGTTTGAGGCTGCAGTGTCTACCTGCAGTGGTTTCACCTGGGGAGAGCTCGCTCTGCTAACCTGAGCAACTGCTGCTGCCCTGTGATCTGGGGTGTGGAATATGCCTTTAATGAACCCGCTCGACGTTGTCTTCATTATAGAGAATTGCTTTTTGCAGAAGATGCCTTGGCCTGGTCTGATTTGGTTTGTGCTCATATAGGTCAGGAGTACTGCTCATGGAGTAACATGGGGATAAAACTGCTCTGACAGAGAGGAAATTAGAATCCACCGAGCATTTTTCATGCACAGAGCAGCACTTCATTGTCTGCATTATTCCTTGTCTGCTTCGCTTCAGCTTGCATTTCAGAGGGGCTGGTTTTCTCCTATGCAGCCTTCGTCGGCTGTCAGCCAAATTCTCATGTGACACAATTGCATTGATTTCACTGGAGATCTGTTGTGGGATAATTGAGCCCCACATCCCTTCTTTTATTCCACGGCTCAAATTGCCATCAGCCAAGACTTTCACACAGGCAGGTCTCAAGTCACTGTGGGTTAAGAGAATGAGGTCAATGCCTTGTTGGTGGAGGTCTCACAAGTCTCCCATTAGTGTAACAGTGCCCAATTTGTTGACGTTTGAAGCAGCAGTGCAGATTTTTGTCCGAGTTCAGTCACCGTTGCAACTAATCGCTTGCTCAGGGCTGTGTATGTGGCTGTATTTTCCATTACATTACATAAGTGCTTCTGCTTTACATCAGAGTGCTGAGAAATATCCTCAGCCTGGAGTTTTTAAAAGCGGTCTCCTCTCTTTTTCCAATTGCCTTGCACTCAATTTGTTTAATATTTTGCAAATTTACTGTATATTTTATTTTGCCTTGCCAAGCTGGGGTTGATTTCACTCCATCTCCTCTCTTCATTATATATTTTGCTCTAGTAAGAGTTTGCTGCCCTATCCTGAGTTGCCAGAGATGCAGATTCTTGATGCTACCACATCTGACAGAAGCAAGCCAAGCAGATAGGTAGCCCGGGGGCTATTACTGGAAGTAAGACTTCAAGGAACTCCTTCTGTGGTCTTGTGAGTCAGAAAAATGTGCACATTCCTTCACATTTCTGATGCTAGTACCAAGGACAGAGGAGCTCTGGCAGCGAGGAAAAGCTGCCCAAGTAAACTAATAATGGGCTTAAAAGCCAAGACTCGCCTGGGGAAGGGTTACCCATGGATTTCCCCAGCTTCTTTTAAGATGATGACCGAAGTCTGCTAATGACAAGAGCAAGGAGTAATATTAGTGATCGTGCAGGTTTTTATGACTGAGTTCAGAGACATTTTTGGAGATGTCATTTCAGTGCTTGCACAAGTATAAGAGATATGTCAAAGTCAAATTACAGACTGCATGCAAATAACCACAATGAATTCTGAAAGCATCCTGCTGCCTGCTGACCACTATAATCTGTAGCAATTCGTGCTACTTAAACACTTTTTGTTATTCCAGTTCAATATATGTGTAAATTATTTGTGCACTTAGTTACAGCCAAGTCATTAAAATAGGAGAATTCCCGTCGCTTGCCTCTGTGTGTGACATTCCTTCAGCTAAAATCTCTTCAGATGTGGAAAGTGTGATGCTGGCTGTACGGAGTAGAATTTTGGCTAACCTCCTCTGTCTGACCTCCAGGAGAAATTTAAAGAACAGCTTCAGCAGAGATGCAGTACAAAGCTATGATGTCTCAGTGTGCTTACCTAGTGACTTGTACACTGTCAGTATTTGTTTAATATGTCGATGGTTTGTGGTTCCTATAAATGCAAAGATTCCTTTTTCTACTGCATAGTTTTCACCATCATTTTTTGTACCTTTATTAATTTGGTGTCTGCTTTTGATAGCAGATCACCTATTTATGCATCTATATGTAGTCTATTTATCAAGAGTATTGATGATGAATCCTACTTCTCGTTATCGGTAGAAAAGCTGATGTTTGAGAACTCAGTTGTGAATTTTAGAGACCAGTGAGACTGTCTGAACTCCCATCTTCAGAACTGGCTGCTGCTTTGTTCTCAATCTCTTGCTCAATGTAAAAGAAGTGGGAAGATAAANGTGAGACTGTCTGAACTCCCATCTCCAGAACTGGCTGCTGCTCAATGTAAAAGGAGTGGGAAGATAACTTCAGAAGTCGTGAATTTCTGCTCTTCCCATCTCATCACAAAACCATCTAGAACTTTGTGAAATGTGCTCTGGAAAACCTATAGATGGTGTTGGAAGAAACACTGTGGAGAAGGGGCTGGAAATGAAGCAGAGCTTTGTATCTGGGATGAAGTTAAGTTACTGTGATTCATGCAAGAAAGCACACAAACCTCATAGTTTGAAACTGCATCAGCAAAGCCCTCAAAATAATTCAAAATGAAGTCTCTCATGTCTACCCAGAAAATAATGAGCTCCTGACAAAGTGTAACTTGGCAAAGAAACTTTCCAAAGACGAGTTTAGAAAACTGTAGATCTTTTCCAGCTCTGAGTCTTTGCTGTGAGGAGGGGAAAGCCAGGAGACCAAGCAAATGCTTTTGCTATTAGGAAAGGCTTTATGAAAAGGTACAGGACATACTTAGGAGGCAAGAGTGATTTCTGCTGTGAGATTGTTGCTTTTGCTGTGGAATGTTTTTTTGTATTGGAAGAGGCACTAATCCAGGTTTCAGTGTCTGTGGCAACTCTGCTATGGGCCTGATTCAGTTCCATTTTTCACAGTCCAGACATTTGCATGTCAGACTAACGGGTAAAATTTGCTTCTGTGCTGTAAATGCAAACTGGGGTTTCAGCAGGAAACTAAGCAAAAGGAAGGTGTGAACACATCCCTTCTGCTTTCCAAGGAGTCGTCCCGAGGTGGCCTATTTCTGTAGCTCTGCTTCTGTTTTTAGAAGAGTGGCGGTTTTTCTGACTCCATTGTCTTTGTTGCAGTTCACGTCACTGATGTGTCCTGCTGTTTCTAATCCAGTTTTTGTCTGGGCTGTGTCTGCTAGTGGCTTTTTTCTTCCGGCTCTGAAAGCTACAGTAAGAATAGAGATTGCTTTGCAGATGGGGAAAAAGGAAAAAAAAGGTATTTAGCAGATGCATAGTCCTGTCTTTTTTTATTCTCTCAAGTTTGTAGCAAATTGCTCTGCTTGGCTGATTGCTGTGCACCCTGCCATGAGTCTGAACGCAGCTCAAAAGCACCCCACTGACCTGCTCGTTTTGTTTCCCTTTTCTGAGCTCCCATTTCCAGAAATTGATGCTCAAGTGTCCGAGCTCTTAACAAGAAAACAAGATCCAAGGACAGACTAAATTCCCTCTTAACTTCTGCCTCATCTCAGTCACTGGCTGCTCGACCAGATGGGCTTGGTGCTAGTTCTGACAGATACTTCTTATAACTCAGTTTATACTGAACAGATTTGAATAATCTGCCCCATAAATTACCCACTTTGTTTCTCATCTTGTATAAAAATCCTCCTGTGGTTTGAGCTGGATGTAGTATTCTTTTGTGCTTCCTATCTGAAAGCATAAATCACTTGGGTTGTGTAACAGCAGCAGATGTCACTACGCAGTGGTGGATACAGCTCGTTGTGGAGGAAGGTTGTGTGTACGTGGTGTATGAATGATTCTTCTGATTTCAGAAAAGGTCTGGAGACTGTTACAGATGAAAGGGCATTCTGTAGATGGAAGATAATTAGCTGGGCCCATGAGCTCTGTTGCAGTTGCAGATTTTTCCGATTTTCTGGTGTGTTTCTCTGTGGGTTTTGTTAACCTTGTAATTTATTTCTGTGGATTCGTCTTATTCTGGTAGTTGGGTTGGCACGTCCTGTGTTCTGGCTTCAGAATAAGTCTTTTTCTGTTGTTACCCTAGAATTTCAAGCAGTCATGTAGCTATCTGTGTGCTTGCTACACCTCTCTGGTAAGACTTTCTTCTTCTGTGCAAAGGACATTTTCCTATTCTCGATTCTCTTTCTCCCTTACCTTGCAGGGGATAACACCCCAGTTCTTTGCTTTTTACTTATGTATTTTCTGGCAATTTTGTAGCACTCTCCAGGAAGACGTTTAATTATGGAAATGAGGATTTGACAGGACCTTTCCTGTGAGGTTCTTGGAATACTCAATTCACTGAGACATTCATTCCCCCTGAGGTTTTACCAGTGGATGAGCTGAGACACACCAGATGATTTATAGAATAATTTCAGTGCAGGATGCCCGACTTTCAGTCCTAACCACGAGACCACACTATTAATCCCAAAGTTGTAAGCACTTTCTCTGCCAAGAGCACATGGTTCTGTGGGAACCCCATGCGTCCAGCCCCAGCAAGCAGCTCTGCTTAGCTTCATTTTTCTCATTATGGTTCAGAAGACTCTGAGATGGCAGACCCTTGGGTGGGAAGGTTTTGTCTCAGCTACTGTTGAGATGACTTTTATTTCTAGGCCTGGGAAATGTGTTCCCTGGGAGACCTGTTCAGTTGTCACTGTGCAATGATGCTGTAAGGTTACAGTCTGTGCCTCACCATCCCGTGGAACTAGTAACTCCCAGATGAACATGTTCTTTGGCTGCCCTGTGTATCAGTTCATCTCAAACTTTATTTCCAGTTTGATCTTCCCGTCAGCCAGCAGTAGCCTCCCTAGTAAGTCCATCTGGCAGTTCATATTCCCAGTTTTCACAACGGATAGTCTCTACTTCCAGAAAGTTCCATCCTCACAGCACCACAAACCAAGGCACTGCAGCAGAGCAGAAGTGAGCCATGTGCTCCCTTGCCTGCCATCGTCTTCCTCATGTCCCTGCAGGACAAATCCAGAACATACTTGCTCCCTCTCCTACGCTGCCCGAGTAGCAGGATCCAAATTACACCAACACGGAACCCACCGTTGTAAATGTTGTCTGAAATATATTTAAAAAACCCTAATTAATTACTCCAAATGAACATTTGTTTGGCTTTTTCAGCTCAGCAGAGTTTCGCCTCTTAACAATAAACCTAACTTGTCAAAAAACAAACAAACAAAAGCCAACCCAAACCTCTCTGCCTTGTATAGATACAGCATTTTAATTTCCTGGGCTTTGCAGCACTGAGGCAGAAAGAAGCAGCAACATAAACCACGTCAGACATTGCTTCCCTCAACCTACTGCAGTTTGCATTATTCCCTTGCACTCATTCAGTGGCATCCTTTTTACAAGATCTTATCCTTATTTTGCCTCCAGGAAAAACTGTGTTTTTACAAAAGTAATACAGCAATGTATTTTTAGCTGCTGTGAATCACTGGAGTGCCACAGGTCACATCCACCAGCTGGTCTAACATGCTTTGTAGGAAAAGAGAAAGTGGAGTTGGCCAATAGACCAGAACAGTACAATCAAATTAGACAACTGAGAAATCCTAGGATCTGTCTCCGCCAGTCCCCTCCCTGCCCCCTCTCCAGCTCTTCTTTCTTCTCTTTTCACAGTCTCTTCAGCTGTTTGTTTCGCATCTTGAGCCAAGATGGTTTCCAGCCAGACACGCTAGGGAGGAGAGATACTTATCTGTAGTTTTGATACTTTTTTGTGTAATAAGCAGAACTTATCTTGCAACCAGAAGAATCCGTGTCCTCAAGGATGGAGAGCAACAGGAGGGTAACTGGACAATGAGTCAGCCATCAGTAAAAAGCTCTTTGGCCCTCGGACGACTGTTTTTGAAGTAATTTACTACTTGAAAACTCAGTGTGGTGTCTGCTGGTGTTTTAAAATGCACTGACGTGTCTTATTTCCCCAGGAGCACAGCTCTGCACTATTAGAGATGTCAGTGAACGTAACATTAATTCTCCTCCTGTCCTGGGATGAACATGAGCACTGCACTTTCACTTCCTTAACAGTTTTCACTTAGTGACTGAAGTCCAGGCTTGGGCTGCATTAAAAAAGGATGTTGAAGGGATGATTGTGGTGGTCATTCCTCAAACAGGCCGTTTTGTCCAGAGATAGCCATAGCAGGGAAATTACTGGTTGCAAAGAACATTCCCTCAGAAAGGTTTTCCAGGGTAGGATGGATTTTTTTCCTTGAGAAAGGGCCTCCTGAAATGCTGCTGGCTGTATTTTAAATTTCCTCTTGCTGAGTTTTCAGCATTGAATGAAAAATTGCATCGTTTAATGGCAAAATTTGTGTTGTGAAAAAAAGTTTCAACCACTTGGACCTGTCACTTTGTCATCACTTGGTCGCAGTTCTTTTATAGTGCTCTTTTCTCAGAGCCAACCTTTATAGGTCTGTTTGGTTGCTCAGACATCCGATGAGGAGGAGAGGGAAATACTGCATGAAATAACCCAGACCAAGAGGAACCGAGTTCATTTTTAGTCTAATATAGGGGATCACTGGTGCCACTAAATAATTCCTCTGGAATAACGTCATTCCAGTAAATCCAGGTATTTAACAGCAGATATTTTACCATTTATGAGCATTTCTAAGTGCTTTCAAATAAATCAGTATGAAAGAAGTCAAGCTTTGCTCTTCTTAGATCTCATAAGCTAAGATGAAATTGTGTGTATCTGTCCTGCCAGGGAAATTTGTAGTGATTTAGTTATAATTCACTCTTTCCCTGCTGTCAAGAGCTGAGCTGGCAGGGTACTGCAAAGCATTGCAACAGTTGTCTGAGCTGCAGGGTGAAGATATTCTCTTCCAAAGGGTGGATGGCTTTTCTTCAAGTCAAATAAAAATTGGGGGGGCATTTTAGTTTACCTCCTCATAATGAACAAAAGCAGAGCATTTCAGTAAAGGATTTCAGTGCTCAGAAGGCAGGTGCTGCGTCACTCCAGCGGTGCGAGGCATGGGGTGGCTCTGGGGAGGCTTGTGCTGTTTGGGGAGCACGCTGTGCTCCTTGGAGGTGCAGTTCATCCCAGAGACGTGTGGAACTAATACCTGCCACAGGACTGGGCTCTGTAGAATATTTGAAAATAGATTAAGACCTTTGTTCTGTCATCTGAGAACAATGAATCTCTTTCTTGTGTCCCTTTCCCATCTTATTCCTCTCTCCTTTTCCTGTCGGATAAAATGAAAAGGAAAAAAAAAAACAACCCACACAATTTATTTATTCACTTCTCAATTCTGCCTGAGACTGTTTTTTAAAGACCCTTCTTTTGTGAGTTTAATCAGATGCTTGATAACAGAAAAAGCGTTGCTAACTAACGCGGGGTACAAAGAAGCCCCTTCAGAGGAACACATGACCTCATCGACAGGATTACTCTATCACATGAATTCAGACTCCATCGCACACCCAAAATAAGTGTCGGGCTCCGCTTGCAGCGAAGCGCTTTATTCCCCTCCAGTCGGCAGGGCGTATGCTTTGCCAGTGTGTTCCTCAGTCACTGGGATTAAACGTGTATGGAAATTCAGGACACGAGGCAGATTTTCCTGGTCACAAATAGCTTGCCATGCACTCAAAAGCTGCTGGCTGGACCCTGCCTTTGGGCCATTGCCCTCCTGGAACCCGCGAGCTCTGGCACAGGTTTGCAGTCGTGGAGCAAGTCTGCTTTTCGCTCACAGCTCCCATTGTCTGTCTTGGTTTTGTTGGGTGCTCAGAGCCTTGGCAGCCAGGAGCTGACTCTGGGAATGCTTGTGGGGTCACACACAGCACTCCCCAAGCTAACTCTTTGCCAGAAGGTGGCACACACCCCTCCTAATACGGAGAACGTGACACTGCTGTTCTGCCCCGACACCCTCAGCGTCTCTAACGCGCCTCGTTGGACAGTCAATACTCTTCAAATACCCTTTCAGTAGGCACACCTCAGGAACTATGTGGATTTCTGGCCAGGTGCTTTGGAATCTCGGTCTGGGTGTAAAGCTGCAGCTCTCATTGCCCCTGGGACTCCAGAGGAGGATGTGGGGAGTGGTGCAGCCTCTCCCTCGCTCCCTCTGTGGCTGGACAAGGCTAGCAGCTTAGACCTGAGGACATCCAAGAAGAGGCAGGAAAGGCTTCTGCAGTTGGTGGAGTAAAATTAACTATAAAGACAAGATCCTGCCCAGTCACAAGCTGGACACATATTTGGCATAATCCCCATTATCCATAGGCAGGAGCCTGTGAGCATGCTGGAAGGCAACACATCTGCAGCTAGGACTGAGATCTGTCATTTGTTTCTAAGTGTGCCCGTTTAACAGTGTATTACATGAGAGATTAAACACCAAGTTATGAGCGTGGTCTGATAAATTCTGCGTGAAGCCACTCAGCAATTATCTTCATTCATTTGGAATTCAGATAATTTTATTAGTTCTGGTGGTAATGAAATGAGTTAAGAGCTTTGGATTCCTGTGTTTAGTATGGGTCTCGTTGGATTCCTGTGTTTAATACGTGTCTCCTCCTGAGTCTGGTTGGCTAGATGTAGCTGTTACATAATGCCACATTGGGTGGTTCTGGTATCAATGAGAAGCCAAGAGAAGCTGGGTTATTCTAGGATTCAGCAGATGCCATTTCCTTAGGGTCTGATCCTGGAAATGTGAATCCTGCATGACATTTGCCATACCTGTTGATGGGATAACAGATGTTGCAAACCCTTGTTCTTGAGGTTTATGTTCATTTTGATCAAGTGAGGGTTCAAGCTGCTACAGAAGCACCATGTAACAATACATTCTGTGCCTTTACATTTCTTCAAGGGCCATCAGGCTGCTTTTTAGCATGACAGCCTGAATGGGCAACTTTGAGGTTATCTGTGGGAGGCAACATTCAGGGGTAGCGGCTGCGGACGCATCTGCAGGAGTTGTGTCTGGGCAGTCAGCAGAGCAGGAGATGTGCAGGTTCTGTCTGCTGTCCTGCCCCACTGGCTGTGCAGACTGTGGTGGGGGCTATTGCTGCACCCCCAACACGCCCAAGATGGAAATCTTCTTATCATAACACAAAGCATTGCCATTAGACTCATCTCCTTTTAACAATATTAAACACGGGTTTGTTACTTGATTTCGTCCAGTGGTGGCTGGCCTTTGGCATGGCTCCAAAGGAAGTGTGGGGTTTATTCTATAACGAGTTGTGTAGACGTGGCCATCAGAAGAGTATCTTGGAGCTGGCAGCCCTAACCAGCGTGGTAGTTGTTTGAGAGCAGCTCTGCTCTAGCCAGATTCTGTAATTCCCAAAGGCATCTTAGGTGCCAGTTCCACCATCATCTTGTCTGCTGTCCATCCGGGGCCTGTTTAGGACGTGACTGATTAAACCTTATTAAGAACTGTAGCCACTTGGCTACTACTGTTAACACACTTGGGACTTCTCTAATACAGGTAGTCTATAAAAGCATTAGCAGACAACCTCTAGCATGAAGATCATAGAACTTAGGCAGAAACATTGAGAGTAGGACAAGTCTTTTCGTAGGGGCCAAACTGAAGAATCTCTCTAGAGGAACAACTGGAAAAACATAAAAAGAATTAAGTAATTTAGTTTAGTTATTTGCACTTTGTTCAGGGTGAAAATCTCCTTTAGAGTTATTAGAAATCAGGATGATAATTGACTTGGCTAAACTCATGCCAGAAATGAGGGAATGATCTCAGCTCTCACAAGCCCCAGCACATGCCATTTCCACATGCCTGGCTCTCCTCGGAGTCCTTGATCCCTTGCTTTTGATGGAATAGCAATAGCAGTGCTGTTATGTCCAGGCAGACTTTCTTTGGTTTTCTCATCACTGGTCAGGTAATTCCTAAGAAACATCAATCAAAAAGTCTTTAGGACTCTGAAACTGGAAGGCACCTCTTGGTTGTTGAGCTCAATATCCTGTTGTTGCAGGCACCTCATCACATAATCTCCTGTTCACTTCTGTTTAACTGTTGCATGTTTTCAGCAGTCATTTTCTCCCAGCTGTATCTCTGCCAGCTGACTTAATTTTTCATTTAATTCATGAGATTTACTCATTATATTTAATACTTTATTGATCAAAGGTGTTACTGATAGTGGAAGAAGACCACCTCTGATCCATGAACTTTTGCTCTGTTTGAAAACCAGCCAAACTCATTGTTTAGTTTGGAAAGGTCTGTTCTCTCTCTGAGATCCTGAACAAGGATAGACTGAGAGAGGTTTTTTTCCATGGCTGAAACTACAAAACTCTTGAAACAAAGTAGTTTTTAATGGAATAATCATGCTAATTTACCTCAAAATAACCACCGAACGACGGAAGATTTAGTCTCTCCTGGGGCTCCTTTTATGCTTATCGTTGAGACTTTACCATGGCTCACTCACATTTTTATGGATGTTGGCTTCAGTGGGTTATTTTTCCTTCCCCTTTTGTGGCACTGTCATGCCGATGGCTTTGAAATACGAGCCTTTGCTAAATTCTAAATTGCACACAAAGCAATTAATTAAACTGCTTTCCAAAACAGCCTTGGTAAAGCCCTATCTATCTGCTGCTGTCCAGCCAAGGTAGAATGGGTGGAGGCTGAAATGAATCCAAATGGGCTTATTTAAAGATGATGTACAGTAGGATCTGAGAAACAGAAACTCTACAGCTTCCCCAAAGCAGAAACGTCATCAAAGAGCTGAAGCCAAAGCTGAAAAATTAACTGGAGTGAAGAGTTCACGCTTAGCTGAGTGATGTTTAATGCAGGACCTCAGGGGCTGGATGGGGCAAAAAATACCTGTGTAGTTGTTTTAGTTGTTGTTCTTTGAAACAGTCTGAAATATAACTCTGATCACCAGGATCTGTGGCAGGGTTCACACACGGTAATCGAGATTTTATGGTGTTATTGGTCATTCTAATGGCATGGGCATCAGAGTGTATGATGGATGGATTCTGCACATGAAAACTCTTTATCTGTGAGAGCTCAGAAATCAATCATGAATTAACTGTGCAAACAACCTCTGCATTTCAAAGAGCCCTAATTTTAAGTGTTCTCTGTCTCTTGAAGGGGGCTGCTCTTAAACGTGCTGTGGTTTCACGGCGTGTCCAGAGCTCTGAGTTGTAGATGTTTACCCACATCAAACTCAAACTGCTGTTTTCCCTTAAACAGAAAGGATTTGAGTCACAAAAGCAGACTCATGAAAAGGAAAAGTGCAGTTTTAGGGTCTGGTGCTGTAAGGTGCTTCCCAGTTGTTTCTTCTCCGCCTCTCTCCCTGCAGTTGTTCCAGAGGGTGCTGGCTGCTGTCCCCCTCTCTTTTGCTATTGTTGGACATCCACAGGCAGCAGGATCATTGTGGTTAATGTTTTCTTTCCTGTTAACTTCCAGGAGTAGCTTCAGTCTGTATGGAAGGCTGGAGCAGGGCGAGGTGGCAAAGGCTGCCAAATCACTGCGATCACGTTTTGCTCTTTAT